>PRKT01000005.1:2183174-2220881 GCA_003671525.1 Saccostrea glomerata | reverse complement strand
CAATTATCTCTTATTATATTTTTTCAGCTGTAACCATGGCAATAAATTTATTCTTACTTTACGTAAAATAGTTTGAATAATATTTATCATTGATCAAATCTTGCAAATTAATGCGCGTAAATAATTATGTGACCTTTTTGCACTAAAATATAACATATTTTGGGTATTAGAAAAATAAATAGGCAATAAAATATTTTCTTATATCAAGCTTTGTATGACTTAAGTGCTGATCAGTCATAAGTATCGAGTAGTTTAAAATAATGAAAGAAAAAGTTGGGGTCAGTGATGTTAATTTTGAAATATTGGACAAAATATGTGATTTTCAGGCAAAAAATGGTGTAAATTTTATCTTTACTTCTTGGATATATCTCCAGTTTTTGGCAAAGTTTGTTGAAGGAAGATGTAAAACGTGTTCTAAAAATATAAATTAAGACCTATATAAAATATTCCTATCAATATCATAACGGAAAATATTCTCCGAGTAAAAGTATGTGAGGCTAAAGTATCAAGACAATAAATTTAATAAATGTTCAGATTTGCAGAAATTTCTGCTAAATATCCTTCCACCACGAAAAATAGTCCCTAATAAATCTTGCTTCTTTGAAGATTTTTGAGCAGTTTTATCCTTGATTGTTAAAAAATATACATTGTTTAATATAATTATTTTATAAAAATTGAATTTCAATAAATATTTTTGAAGTTAGAGGTTCTGCGTGAACTTTTCTAAAAAGCTGACGAGTGACTTACCTTAAATGTGAACTTTTCAGAGAGAAGGAACCAATTAATAAAATACAGCCCGTACGTCTTTGCAACAATTACCGGTAATGCAAAAATAAATAATAAACAAAATATAACACTGCAATCACTGATTTGAAAAGAATGTGTTCAATTATATATGTTCAGTCCCTTGATATTAAAAAAGGGTAAACGAAACAATCCGTAGCCATACTCATTATGAAAGATATGGTGATAACGAACAGTATTCAAGATCAGGAGTCCATAAAACAATACAAAATAGGAGAAGAGCAAACACTGACCACCAAAACATCAGAGCTTGGATCCTAAAGGAATGAGCATCCCCTGCCGACCGGTCACCTCGCCGTGAGCTCATTGTCATGATCGGGAAATAACGGAAAAATCGTGGTCGATTCCAGGGTTTAAATAATGCACTAACAATTAGTATCAAAACGTCAGTCAGCATAAAACCAAGGTTTAACTACTGGGAGTGAAATTAGCCAAATATAACCAATGGTTTTATGTGCTAACAAAAAATTTTACGAATTCCTGACTTTAAATAAATGAGGTTGTTTGGATCTTTGTAACATCCACGTATTTGTGAGGAGCCTGTTTAGGATTTAAAATGTTTTGTAATAAGAACATTCTTTTCAGTAGCAAAAACGCTTACAGTTAATAAAATGATGAATTAATCGAAACTGTTGAAAAGCTTTTCTTTAAACTTGATTTATTAAAATTCATTTTTATAAAACTATTCATCGCGGAAGGATACCATTTTCCAATTGCAATGTCTTACAAGATCTTTAAATAAGTCCATAATGAGTTTGTCTAATTTCATTCAGCCGAAAATATGTGTCAGAGTCTTGATAGTAGCTATTTAATTTACACGACTATCGTAAACGTATGCTTTATGCTTGTGTTTATCTTTGATACATGTCCCTTTTATAAAAGCCATAATCAGAAATCTCCATGTCTTCTTAAAATGGTTCTTACAACAAGAACAAATTTTGGAAAGGCAACAAACCCCTATTTACTTCTTTGTAAAATTTGTATTTTGAGAAAAAAATGAGTTACATTAAAATCATTTCCTTGCAATCACTCAAATGCTCAAGAATTTTCGGTCTTTCATGTATAATTTTTTAACTTCCTTCAATTTTGCTTTTCATATTGTTCTATGCCAAAACCATGAAAAAAAAGATAATTACGTTGTATTGCAATTGAAAAATCAACGTTATTTTTAGCATCATATCTTTAGTATATGCAATATATTTTTGAATAATTTACCGATCTTCTTCCAAAAGAAAAAAACACTCTGTTTTGAAAGAGTGATAAACTATTGCATGATATCGCTCCAAGTCCTTAAAAATGGTGTTTATAAATATTTTGAGAAAATCCAATAACCATTATTGCTCTTATTTCCTAATGCTTACAATTTCTGGAATCTAGAAAATCAAAACTATCCATTCATATTTAAGATTAAGTTTAAGATCGCAAAACAGATCTTGACTCAGCGATTCTACGTTAAAAACAACAGGTCTTTTTCACAAAGACGTGAATATTTTCCCCGTTGTCTTAAACATAAATGATTAAATAAGGTGTGGATAGTTCTTTTATTATACATGTCAGCAAGAATACATATTAAGAATATGTAAAAACAATGAAAAAAATATGCTTTATCGGGGGAGAAACCTTAACTAAGGAGGACTTAATCTCATTTCAGATATATATAATATATATTTAAAATAAATTCTCTTTTTATTTTTCTTGCATATGTGTTATAAGAATGGTAAAAAGTTCCAGAAGAATTTGTGCAAGATTCTTAAGCGTGAAAAGAAGAAAACACTTGCTGTGGCCTACAACTCGACATTTAGATATATTGACGACGTATTGTCAATTAACAATGGTAATTTCCATTCTTATGACAATGCGATTTATCCTGGTGAGCTTCAGATAAAAGATACCACAAAGTCTATTTAATATTTAGATATCTTATTTGAAAATAAAGTTAACGGTAATCTTACAACCAAGCTCTATGATAAACGTGGTGACTTTAACTTTTCCTATCGCCAACTTCCCTTACTTATGCAACAATATACTCTCATCATCTGCATACGGAGTTTATATATCTCAGTAGATTCGATACGCAAGAGCATGCTCTATGCATGAACAATTAATAAACGAGGTAAATTAGTGACAAACAAGTTGATGAAACAAAAATTTTGAACTTGTCAGCAAATACAATTTACCATTAAGTCAAACGCTGACTGACGTTTTAAAAACAAATTGTTAGTCCATTTTTTCATTTATACACTGAATTGACGACGGATTTTTTTGCTATTTCCCGATCATGACAAGGAGCACACGGCGGGTATGACCGGTTGACAAGGGGTGCTCACTCCTCCATGGCACCTGATGCCACCTCTGATGTTTTTGAGGCCAGTGTTTGCTATGCTGTTTGTATTGTTTTTTGGACTTTTGATCTTAAATACTGTTCGTGATCCACATAATTTTAAGATCGAGGTGCTAATTTTTCAAAAGGGCATACATTTAATATATCTTAACAATTTTTTGCATTTGAATAAAGGATATTTTCCTAAACTTGAAAAGTGACGCTGCTTTATTTTAAACGAGATCAAAGTATGCAGAAACAATTAATAGCTAAAATACTTAATTTCAACTATGGTATGCCCTTGCGATATTGAGATTTGTTTATGACCTACATTTAGTACACATGTTATGCATTTATCACGTCATCGATAGGACCAACCTTAAATCAGTACAGAGTGGGTTAAACTACATGTATACTAATATTTAAGTTAAGGGATGTATATCACGAAAAAAAATAAAACAAGTTTAAAAAGAAAGTAAATTAATATGGTTTATGAACCTGTTTATATTGAGCTTTTCAATAGGATTACTTATTACTTAACACTTTATTTAAGTATATTTAGTCACTTTAGTTTATTGTAATCAAACATAATAAAATGTCAATTAAATGTATGAAAAGAAATAACTAAAACTCAAAATAAAAAAAAAATGAAACAGAAAGATAACTGTAAAGAATTTAATAAAATTTAAAACTTTTTGTATTTCGGCTTTATTTGAAGTTGTTTTTTTTAATCACTCCATTTATGTCTTGGTTAAAAACCGCATAATGAAATATTACTTTTTACGTTCATGACACTTACATTTAGTTGTAATCATCATGATCCAAAAATTGCAGATATGAATGTATAAATGACGAAATTGATTGATAGCCGAGAAAAGTAAGAGAAAATTTTAAGATTGTTAATATCAACCATGGACGGTTTGACATAAAATAGTAAGAATAATATAAGTTCATATTCCTTTCATGTAGAATTGCTGTCAGACTAGGGATAGAATACTGTAAATGTATTATATTTGGCGTGTACGATATTTGGCGGAAACTGACTTTTAAACAAGTTAGCGTAGATTTGATTTAGCACATTTCTCAATGTTCTTATCTATGTGCATATGTGCAAGACATTTGGCGTTGTACTTGAATTAGCGGAAGCTTCTTTCCGCCAAAGGCGCTAAAAAGAATACATAGCCAAATGTAATACGTTTACAGTAATTATCAGATTGACGAAATCTTTTACTGTTATGGTCTTACCATAATAACCAGAGAGAGAGAGAGAGAGAGAGAGAGCTTTCTAAAATTTGTTTCCATGCAATGCAGTGAAAAAACATTTTGTAAAACCGCTCTATTGTTTTCGGCGGAGGCATTAGACAATGATATACATTTCTTCAAATATATTACATTTGTATACTAGACAAAAGTCTCTAGTCGTGTTTTCATCTGTACACTGTGGACACAACTCGCTATTCTTCGCTTTGAATTAAACGTTTGTCATCTCACTAGCAATATATCCAATAAAGATAAACAAGTTGTTCCCTATACATGTATTGAGCTTGGCAAATGCCATAATAAACTCCTTGGACAACCCTCTTTCCCGAAAATCACTGTTCTGACATGTATGTAAATATTTAAGAAATGAATTTAATTTTTGAAGATTCATGAGGTTATGAACTACGACGCTTCACGCCGGCATATTTCATGAAGCGCGTTAGCGTAGCGCTTCAAGAAATATGCCGGCGTGAAGCGTTGTAGTTCATTTACCTTATGAATCTTCGTAAAAAATTTAATTCATTTCATCGTTTTTGCCCAGATAGGAAGTTTAGGATTATCAGTGGTGATCCATGACGTTATAAGAGAAACAGTCTCCGAGATAAAATCGAATAATTTAAGGCGATGACTCTCATATCGCTCAGTGTTCATCCATGTTCTTTGGGTCCATACCCGTCTATCAAACATCCGGTCGCTCAAATTTTGTGAAACAAAATTGAAATTGTCGTGCGATTGCTTTTTTTGATTTCATATGGCTTTCTTAAGGGAAAATGTTATGTTTATAAAGCTTGATAAGGATGAAACAACAATGTTTTTTATTGTTTAAGAAATGAATACTAGTACTCTTTTTCTGATTTAAGCTAGTTTTTATTCAAACTCTTCTCCGTAAACTTGATAAGGATGAAAACATTGAAACTATGCTTCCCGATCTTTTATTAGGGATTATTTTTAAATTATTTCTTTTTCTATACTTAATGTATGGTACCTATTAAGATTTCTCTTGTTTGAAGTTATTATCTAAAATTTCGGCGAAATCATCACTAGATTCTTTCCTTTTGATATTTGATGAGTTTGGCGCCTCTGATGGTTTGAAGTTCGTGTTTGCTCTGCTCCAATGTTGTATTGTTTAATTGACTTTTGAGCTTGAATACCGTTCATTTTCTCCATGTATTTTATTTCAGAAAGAAGTAAGACATAAGCGAATTTTCTTTCTTCTAGTTCGGAAACAATCCCTTGGAAAGGTTTTGATAGATCTTTCGTTATGAAAGATCAAAGCAATAAAAGATGTAGTATGGAAAAAATACTATGCTTCTAAGATCTTTTGTGCCTTGATCCATTTTTTCTGATCAAAGATTGAATTCGAAGTAAATGACTTTGATTTTTGTGACAAGAAAGCACATACCTTGACAATCTGTCAAAAATGCAGAATAAGAGATAATCAGATTTCAAAATCAAAACTGAATATTGAAAAAAGATTACTTTTATTACGTCATTTTCTTTTCCAAAAAAATAATAAAAAGGTAAAAATTTGCTTTTTTCATTAGTCAGTTTGGAAATATAATTCGGATCGATCCGTTATCTCACCAGTCATTGCCATTTTGATGACAAGTTTTGTTTAAAAAGATTTTTTTTATTGTGAAATAATACTTCATTCGAATATATTTCATTATGTTGAGAATCAGCACTATGAAACGTAAACTCTTATTACAAAATTAAACTGAAGCTCACGAACTAAAAATCGATACAATAATGGGTTTTCTGGATAAACACCGTGTTGCAGCGATCGGCACAACAGTAGCACAATTGAGTGCTCATCGAGGAATAATGTAACCAAAGTAGAGTGACTTTAGACTTTATTTACTTATTGCATAAGTCTTATAGGGTCATTTCTAAATTTGTTGACTATACATTATATCTTTATTCATTTAAGAATATATATTAAAATTTATATGATGATCTATGTTGGGTTTTTTTATTCTTAAGAGAGAGATCGTAAAATTTTCCGAATTATGGAAAGGGGAATTTAAAATATAATTAATGATTTAATTTTCATTGAATTATTTGAGCACAAAAGTTTCCACCGATTACAAAAGCTCAGTCGGTAGAGCCCTTGCTCCGTGATCGGGAGGTCGATAAAAATGGATAGCAACTGTTATTTCGCCATGCTTTCGGTACTTTGAAGTGAAAGTTGAGGGTCCTTCGGATGAGACCTTTAAAACCGAGGCCTCATATCACGGTAGGCGTTGGCACGATAAATATCCAACAGTTCTCAATGGCCCAAAGTGCCGAATATGAGTGAAAAATTCTCGAATGGGACATAAAACAGCATACAACCATCCATAAAGTTTTCACTGAATGGGTGTAGTTATGAATATATCTAGAAGAAAACGACATTTTCTGTCATGAAAATCTCGTATTTCAAAAGAAAGTGAAACCCTTATATAAAACTACGAAACACATTAGACTTTAAAACTTTTTGGAATTCAACAGTTTCTAGAAATATTGAAAATGCAACAAATTATGAAGATGACGAACAACAGCAAAACTTTAAATTCCATTGAAACAATACGAATCGTGCATATGTTTATTACGTCACAGTTAGTATTTATAAATGCATGTGAGAAAAATGATTTGTATGATTTTTCTGCATGGAATTTCAATGATTCCGGAAGCATGAGTTTTCATTTTGTACATCAGTGTAATTTTAAAGAAAATCACAGGACAATATTTGTATTTAAACCGTACATGTACCTTGTTCTTTTAGACTTAAGTTTGAAAATAATGGCATTACAAATAAAACTAGTACTTCGTGTAATATTTCCATTTCTAATTTTTTTCTCTGTGATAACTCTTTGAAAGTTAGGGGTAGTTTATTTCTTGATAATTCTGCCGGAATGTAAATTAGGCAGGTCGATAGGTCGGGAGCTAAGGAGGCCTAATACGCATGCAGTTCTCGTGCGCATCTGTCCCTGTGCCTGACGCTAAGGAGGCCAAATATGCATGTAAATCTCGTGTAACCCTCCTAACTAGACAGTGATTCCTCAAATCATTGAGTAATGTTTCATGCTTGCCAGTATGTATATATGTATGTTTCAAGTAAAAAATATAATTATGCAAGATTACATTCTTTATTATACAGCTGTAGACAACTGTACCTAACATGAAGATTAGTGTGAGTATAAGTTTAAATTAAATTAGTAGACAGGACTTGTTTAAAGCCAACTGTAAGAAAATTTGTTTGTTATTACTAGTAATTTATCATTCTTCTTTTTCATCCAGATATGAAAATAGCCTAACCATTGACTAAAATTTGGTTTGATAGACAGATTTGTTTACCCTTTTAATTGAAACATTACTATTTTTTGCTTCTGAAAGAACTTCATTTCCCTAATATCGTCTAAAAATATCAGAATTTCGGATATGCTCTTTATCCACGTCAGAACAGAAACATTAGGATTTTGAACTATATGTATCTATAAGAGGTAAAATATTTTATGGTGATATCAAATTGGATGCTTATTTTATGAAATTTCATTTCGTAAAATTTTTAAAAGGTTGTTTTTTTTTGGTCTGGGATGACTCATTTCCGCTATTCGCTTTATGTTATAATTTCTTGGTGCTACATTTCCAATTCCTTGCAAATCTGATGGACCTGTACGTCTGGCATGGTTGGGGAGTGGCGATGTTACCCAACCTGTATAAATGCAACCAGAAAGAGACAAAATCCAGCTTTTCACTTTTTATTTAAATTAACAACGCATTTAAACACTTTACAACAGATACTAAACATTATCATAAATATAACTACTTATAATATAATAAGTTTTACTTGTAAATAAAATCAGCTATATAGCCATAAAAAAATTAATAATTTTTACCAAAACGCGCGCAAGTTTAAAAAATATTCTTACCTGTATAAATGCAACTAGAAAGAGACAAAATCCAGCTTTCCACTGCCGAATTGTCTCACTGAGCTACATTTATACCCCCTTGCGTGCTCTGAGGTCACTTAAATATTATTGGTCGCTCCTATCCTAACCAAATCCATCTTTTCATAAACAAATAAATAATTGATTCCAATGATTTATTTCTTGGGACCGTCTGGGTTAAAAGTTCACCTCCTAGTGGTCAGCATCTTTAATTTCTTCTTACCAAATACATCTTTTCATAAACAAGTAAGTAACAGCTGCATTCCAATGATTTATTCCGTGGGACTGTCCGAGTTAAAAGTTTAATTCCTATTGGTCAGCACGACTTTAAGTACCTTTATATTAGAGTTCGCGTTCGTTATCTTTTATCAAACTATAAGTGCAAATTCATAAAATCTGATTCACTCTTATTTTTACTGCAATTTTTGTTATGATACTAAGAAGGAATATTCAGTTTCAAAGATAATGAAAAAGACCAGTTTTAAGGCAAGTAAAGTATCGCTATTTGATATTGAGTTCACAGCAACCGATTGAGGAGTTACATGTAGCATTTAAAACAACTATTGAACGTAAGATGTTTGGTTTAAATAATAATATCCAATAATGTCTTTTAACTTCTCGTTAAAATAACTTGTTTTATACTTGTTTAGCATTTCTTTAAAAAGCTTTTTTGTCTATTTTGTCTACGTAAACTTAAAGCAAAATGAGCTGCAACTTTGATGTCGAAATCTTTTGCTGCAAAATTGTAAATTACTGTTTCAATGACAGAAAAAAAGAATGTTTATAAACATTTGTATTTCATATTTGCGTTGTAAGAACTATTTATGTGCTTTGATTGAATTATAATTCCATTATTGTCGTCCTGTGCAATAATAATTTCTTATTTGATACTGTATATTCGATTGTGTAGAAGTCTTAATTTCTTCTGAAACAATTTAATACTTTATTTTAGTCTATTGATCAAAGAAGTTCAAATTATATACAAATTTATCATAATAACACATTTTAACAGTACAAAAGAATTTTCAAGAAATGCAGCTCAAATTGATTTAATAAGTGTTAATTTCTATGAAATATATTGACGTACTAAAAAAAATATCTTTCTCTGAAAATGTGTATGTAAGTATTATTGCAAATACAAGCTATAAGTATACCGGGCAATATCGTGGTTAGGAATTGACCTTATAGATAAAAAACATTATTATCAATATAATTATAAAAATGCAAATATTGCGTTAATGAAACAAATAACTGAAAAACATGTTCATATCAAGAGTGCGTGACTATATATAATAAAGAAGCTTAATTGCAGCAGTAATAAAATGGTCGGATATTGCCTATAGAAGCAATTTGTTATTTATAAATGGAAACTGTTTCAAACTTGTAATACAACACAAAATGTAACGACAATTGAACAGTCTGAATATTAAAGGATTTGTACTCATTGTCAAATCAAAAAGCACAATTCATTTCATTTTCTATACATTTTTTTTCAACTAGTCCAAACTGTAAGATTAAAATCATATTTCACTATCTAATATTCAGTTGACTTTTCATTTCTGAGTGTATGTATTGTCACTGTATTATGTTATGAATCGTTTAAATTACTGGATTCAATTCGATATTCATTTTAAAATGACCTTTCATCAAATAAATCAAGACGGTTCATTTCAATTCATATGTCGACTCAATATAAACCGTTCGACTTGAAATTAAAGAAAGCATGGAATCTGCATGGAATATTTCTGACTGCAGATGATTAGCCAACTAGCAATAACACTCTATAACTAGCGTGATGACCTTAGCATTTCCATTCTCAATTTTCCACATTCATGTAATATTATACTACTGTCATCTGCTTATGTTATTTCCCAACTTATTTGCTACTCAGAGGCATGTTCTGAATATGATAATTTTTTTAAGCTCATGCAGGCTGCTCATATATAATTCGAAGGGATTTCAGCAAAGAATCTTAAAGTAAGCATACGAACACGTTAGTTCCATAGTAATTATAATGTCATTGTTAGCAAATACACCCCTTCACTACAGCTGTCTGGTTTCATACCTATTGTTAAACCTTTGTTTTTTGGGTTTTGTTTACTTATTTTTACTACGAAATGTTCCAATACATAGAGATCAGGGCGGATGTGTCCAGTCAACGGGAGGAACTAGTGATCTGATCAAACATCTTAAATATCTACAAGTTAGCATTTATGCCCTGCTCAGTATTTGTGTCATTTGTAAATTTTTTTTTAGATCGATCGATCACTGTATTTTATCTTCACGTATTTCTATTTCGTATGCATACAGTTAAACTGTCCAAATATTTATTCAAATAAAAAGATTTTTGCATAATTTTCTCCGATGTCTCATAGTTTGTTAAATAAATGCGTAATATGACATATAATAATTGATATTGTAGCTTTTATAAATCTTTTATGAATCATTCGATACTTAGAATATTAAAAAAAGACTTGCAGGAAAATGTTACAAATAGGGAGTTGGGGAGCGTTTGGGGAACATCTGAAACGGCCCCCATTACAATTAAAACTAGTTGCTCTTCTGTTTATCACGCTTATAACGAAATGCCAGGGACAGATAATTGTGCTTCGTTATAAACGTAATTCGTTATAGCCCTTATCCTCCAAATATGTTTTAAACTCAAGGGGAATTAAAATAACCTTTCTGCAAGCGTCAATTTACAGCGTGTGTGTACATGCACGTTTTACTGTATAATACACATGTATATATTTTTTTTAAATGAGTCTTTATTCCATTTTTAGTTTATTTTTTTCTAAATTATATTTGGAATTAATCTCCATCACCTGGCCCCCCCGTTGTAAATAGAAAAAAATCCATTGTCAAGGAAATTATTTAGAAAAGATGTTAATAGGCAATCATGAGTTTCATAAATTTATCCTGTTTGAAAGTCTCTAGCATAAATAAAAACATATTTTTAAAAAAAGGGGAATGTAAAATCGAATTTGCAATGCCTAAAAATGATACCGTTCTCCTGAACAACCTTATTGTGTCGAAGCTTTTAGAAGAATTGCTCAGAGAAAAGGGTCTACAGGGAAATTAAATTATATTACTGTCTGATTAACTTCCCAATTTTATGTTTTACCATATGTTTTAATCAGTAGAGTTTGTAACTATTTTTAAAATTAGTTTTAAGGGTTATTCTGACGTGAATTTACTCTTATTTCTGAACAAAACATAGGTGAGAAGTATTATAAGGCCGAGGGTGTATACGTGTCATTTCAAAATATTGGGGGGGGGGATGCAAGTCGTTTGGACGATGAATAATATCGTTTGTACATGTACGATAATTAATTTGTTAAGTTGTATAATAAAGGAAATCCTTTAAACGATTAAAAAAATAAAAGAAACGAACATCCAAATTTCACATGACTACATGTATTTTGAAGCAATTATACTTTTGACCCATCAATGACCCTACCTCCATCAAAATCTGTTTGTTTGTTTGGGTCCAATGTTTGAAGATAAAAGAGAAGGCTATACGAGCAATTTATGAAATAATATTGTTTTAACATAGTTTGAAATCAAAATCCGATAAACGGAAGCTGTTTTTATTAAAACACTTTTAAGAAGTTAAAATGAAGCGCAACTTGCAACAAGACTAACTACTAGTATTAAGCAGATTTACCAAAAGTTAAAACTACATTAAATTTTGTACTGTTAAATGTATTGTGCAATCAAACACCCTTCCTCAACAATGTCATCATCAATACTCAATGTTAACTACTTAAAATGAGTAAAGTTCATTAAGATAATGTCTATAGATTTGGAACATACATGTAAAGAGAATGGGGTGTTTTCAAATGTATATCTCTCAAGTAGAGGCATTTGTTCTTATTCATTTTTTAATTGTTCAAGAACCGAAGTATCGTTTACAAGGGGTAGTTATGAAAGTAATAAAACAAAAGAATGCAGAAACATTCAGCAATGACAAAGAATAAATGGAAATGTACAAACTCAGAAATTGCTTTTCTTAAAAGAGAGACACAATACAATTTTGGGATAGTTTAACGTACTATAACAAAAAGGTTGGGGGAGGATGTGACCAGGCCTAAGGATCATGAAACAAACTTAGACTTAAGTCAAATTTTCAATCTTCAGTAAAAATTTTATCAATTGTCATCCTAATCTCTAAATTGGCAGTTAACAGCAAATTGGTGATGCAAATTGACTGTTTGACTTTTACAACACTTCAGCACAACTTAAAAATGTCGACTTAAGCTTAAGATGTTTCATGATCCCGGGGCCAGTTTTTGTAACGATAGCTTATCGGTTTTATTTCTTCATGCAGTTAAATTTGAATATTTCATTTAACACTAACTGAGAAAATGATTTTAAAAGATATTAATAACTATAGTATGAATATAAATAAAGCACTGGTTTTTATCCTTTGGATTTGACAAATATATATGTACTTTCAACTTATCAGAGCGTAAGAATTCCGTGCATGTCTGCACTTTTTTTAAACATTACAAAATATCAATACAAAAAAATCTCTGCATTAAGATTTTGAATTCTAACTATTTATGCTTTATTAGATTATGTTATGTCTACACCGGAAAACATATGGCGGCCGAAAGAAACTTATATGGCGGCTTCTAGTTATTAAGGTGACGGTCGCCAGATATTTATTTGGCTGGCAACTGATATGCAGTATCAAACAATCAAAAAGGTCTAATTTGAAACTGTTTTTTTTCTGACTTTCCATGGATTTCTTCAGAAAAGATAAGTTTGCATTGCTATCATAAATGCAGTACTGAAGCTATCCAAAAACAAAAAGATAGACAGGAGAGCTACAGTGCCACCCACTGTCGAAACTATTGCTCACATGGACTTATTATCTTGAATAACGTTCGTTATTTCCATATGTTTCACAAAAAGCTGCGATTATGCACTCATTTCTCTAATCATTTTTTCTTTCTAATGCATCAAAGTTCTATTTTTAAAAAAAAGTTCCTTAAATTAATACCTATCAATTTTTTTCGTAGATGACTTCTTTTGTAGTGGAAATACATGTAGTTAAACAATAAGTTAGAATCACAGAGATAGCAAAATTTTTAGATGTCGTTCAAATCTCTGTATGGAAAAGAGCCATATTTTTCTGTGTGCAATAAATGTACACCTTTTCCGATAGTTGGTCCATTTACAATTTAAATGTAGTAATTTCACAAAGATGAAATACTTTTTGTAGATTTTTTATTCATTGAAAGAGGATACGATAACGTGCTCTTGTGATGAGAGTATACATGTAAGCAATCTAATGGTAACCCGACTCAAATATTTGTTGCAGAAAAACAAACAGTATTAAATTGTTAAAACCTGTCACAGACTGCCTTGCGTACTTAAGGATTTTTAGCGGCTTCAACCATTCTTATGTTGAAAGTCTATCTAAGGACCAGATTTTGAAACCATCTGGCAGCGTACATTTTAGTATTTATTTAAGTATCGAATTCAGAGGCATTATTTTCTTTCATTATTTATAACAGCAAGCGGAGATATTTTCAACATAACAGTTAGTAGATCACTTGGAGTATGGTTCTCTGACAGCTGTGGCTTTTCAGAAATGTAACTTAATAACTGGCTACATTTTGCACAAGTTTTAAGTGGTTCAGTTTTTGCCATGAAATCAGAGCTTTCTCATTGAAAGTAGATTGTGTTTTGACTGTTGTTATTTAAAAGTAATCAAAAGATGGACTGAATATCGCCGGGCAAATGCCATCTTGATTGTAGAACGAATTAAGTGAATGTTTCACTCATAAAGAGATATCACCACATACCAGTGAAGGGCTTCAAATGTAGACATTCCATCGGGGTCATTTGAGCAGTGAGGGATCTTTATCGTATCAGTGTCTGCCGTGATAAGGGGCCTCAATATTTAGGGATTCATTTGAAGGATAAACAACGTTCACTTCGAAGAGCCGAGCGCTTGGCGATGGCAAGTTGCTTCCTTTTTTATCGACTTATGTTAGTCGCGGCCGAGGATCTAACCTACGACGTTCTTCCGACTAAGCTAACGTAGCATCTTCGAATGTATTTGAGCTACAGCAAGTCCATTAACACTTATTCTGTATTCAATAACTTATCCAAAGAATAATTTTGACGAGACTTTGCAATTAGAAAATTACTAGTAATCATGCTTTTTTCACACAATTCAGTGTAAACAATTGCATAATTGGAAAAATGAAATTATTTAAATCATGAATTATTCAAAGCACATGAATTTTCACAATTAGTATTAAAAAGGAATACGAGTTAAGGTACATCGATACTCTGATAAGAGAGATAACACTTAATGACATAAAAGTCTATTATTCCTTTCTAGATTTGACAATTTGAAGTGTCTTTTTGTCCAATTTTGTCCTGCAATTATGCTATGATTTTTTGTATTTTACTTATAAAATACCTTTCTTTTGGAAAGTCATTAAAGTTCAAGAAACATTTCATATGAGTGAGCAGAGGGTTTATGAACGTTTAGTTTAAAAGATTATAAATAAAATACACTTAAATGTCAATTTTCAAACTGCGGAGTATGCTCTTATTTAAGGATTTTTTTTGTCTTTATGTCCCTTGCTTTTCCTACTCTGGATGAGTTTGCGACATGCTAATTATCAAAATTTTCTTTAAGTAAGAATTTTGGTTTAATTCTACATCTAGAAATTTACTTTCTAAGAGTGAAATTTTTCAAAATCACATAGTAGTTTTTCAAAGTTTTAACATAACCATCGGCTGAGTTCGATTTACCCAACTGTGCTGGATTCCTAAACTTTATAGAAATCCTAATAAACAAAAATATATATTTCCAGGTCCAACAAATGGTCTATCAAGTTTCTATCTTAACTCCTTACTTATAGGTGTTATGAAGAAACTACAGACGTACTGTTCACGAGCAACAACATAATCTAGATGTGACAAAAATTATTTATGGATCCTCAAAACCTCTGATTAACTTTTACATAACATCAGCATAAAAGACATTCCTACACTTTATACAATCATTCCAAATGATCAATAAAACACGAGGGCTTTTGATATCATAGAAAACTGCATGTTCAATAAAACATTTGGAACTCGGAAGTTCTCAAATTTTTTGATTGATCATCAACAAATAGTTTCGCTAAAAGTCTCTCTGATTCGATACATTAGTACTGTTAACTTGATACTTGAAGGATGCTGAAGTTACTCATCCCAGTTTTCGGAGACCTAGTCTTCCAAAAAAAACTGGAATTCCGATGGGCACTTATTTAACATGTGATCCTTTGTAAGAAAACTGATTTTATATTCTTATGAATGAAATATATTGAGATAGCAAACCTTTTTCAGGCTCAAAAGTCCATTAAACAATACAAAATAAGAGCAAAGCAAACGCGGACGTCAAAAACATCAGAGGTGGGATCAGGTGTCCTGGAGGAGTGTTTGGCCTTATTCTGATATACTTATGTACAAAATCAAATGCTTTTACTAACATTCATACTTGTGTTTCTCGTTTCCTGTTTAGTGGAACCTAAAAATCGGTAGGACCCACTAGCCTGTTTGATTCCCTTTAGTTGGACATTTATTTCTTTTATTTTCTCCCCCAAAGACCCTTTTTTTTTTGGATTTTTTGCAGAAATTCCGTTAGAAGCAATATTTCCTTTACACCTGCATAGGCTGTTTATATCTTTCAATTGATTCGATATGCAAGAGAATGTTCGGAATATAAACAAGTTCTAAAAAGAGGTATGTAATTGGCAAACAAGTTAATAAAACAAAAATGTAAACAGTTGTATTTAAAATTATCATTTTGCAAGTAGGGCACACGGAGGTTGACCATTCGGCAGGGATTGCCCACCCTTCCATGGCACCAAATCCCACCTCTGATATTTCAGAGGGACGTGTGTGCGCTGCTCCGAACGTTTATTACATGTATGTGAATGGAACTATTGATCTTGAATACTGTTCGTGATCTCTATATATATCATTACACATGTAGAATAGAGCAAACTGTTTCTGACCATATCTTCAAGATTAGGATTACACGTTTTTTACAATTCCATAAATGGTAGTAATTTTTTTTCATCAAAGATCCTTTTCAGGCACATGTAGTCTAGATTGTTTCGTGTTGTCAGCTTGCAGTAAGATTATCACAAGCAGTGAAGACGATATTTGTGAAAATCTCCGATTTCAAATCGACTTAGTGTTGTAAATTTTTCTTAATTACTAATGATGGTATAACATCGATATCCATTTAGAGGGTGTTATTCAGTTCATTATGTAATTACAATAAAAATGACATGATATTTTCAATAGCTTATTGGCATTGAGTGGATAATAAGTGCATAATTGAGCTTGAATTGCTTGAATAAAGTCCTTCAAAACTATTTTTCAACAATTGGTTCGCAACAAACCACGATTGAAGACTGAACAATTGTTTAATGTAAGCTTTAACTGCTGGAAAATTTTCCTAATAGCAAGTTATGGATCCTGACAATACTATCTGTTAAAAACGCCTTTTTCAAGAAGCTTGTTGAAACCTTTGTATTGAAAATTCATCGTTCTATGCCTCTCTTCTTTCAACTTGCAACGCTTCCATAAAAGGTGTCAAATTTCATCTCAAGAGCTTTTCCCGAAAAATCTTGTAAAACTTTTTTTTATT
Source organism: Saccostrea glomerata (assembly GCA_003671525.1). Taxonomy (NCBI): domain Eukaryota; kingdom Metazoa; phylum Mollusca; class Bivalvia; order Ostreida; family Ostreidae; genus Saccostrea; species Saccostrea glomerata. The sequence continues at coordinate 2,203,897 of PRKT01000005.1, read as the reverse complement.
TTAGTAAGGTATCTCCGGAAATATTATATTGTCTGTCTTTCCCACATACATGTATTAATCTTACTAGTCATTAACTTTACTTTGAATTATAATATGCTTTTTACTTATAACTTTACGCCATTAATTTCTGTCAAATATATGGATTCCTTAAGAACTTACTTGGAACTTGGAAAAATAGAGTAGTAGATTGCCATTTTCTCAAACAGTTGTTTTTCTTTATAACTTCATAACGTTTGCCTTTATTTTCTAAAAAAAAATATTAAATTGGAATGCAATCAATAACGAAACTCAAGAATTCCAGTTTTTTTCTTACTCTCGTTTGAGCAATACAAGCTAATATCAAAATCCGATCAATCAGTGTATAGAGAAACATAATTGTCAAACTGTTTCGAATATCAATTTTGTCCCTTTTAATACATGTTTACACGTAAAAAGAGGGGTAAACTCATTGTCCCCTAACCTTAACTTAAATTGATACCAGTATGCATATAACGCATTTCAATTCATTCAACTGTTCTTTTGTTCTCCATTATTGAATTCCTTTCTCTCATCACTTTTAATTTTCTTGAATTTAAACTCCAAAATAACTAACAAATGAGGAGTAAGTAATTGACTACAGCAAATGAAAGAGTTGAACTGAAATAGTAATAAAAAAAAATTATGTTGAGTATTCGAATTAGCACCTTTTATGAAAGGATTAATTATTCTGCTCAACCATATACCCTTATCACCAGCCCACGGAATCTCTTATGATCGGTTGATTCTATAAACAAAAAGATGCTCTACATGTACGAATGAAACAACTTCTTTTTTAGTTTTTGAATTCATGAAATATATGGAGATAACGAAAAGTGTTCAAGCATAAAAGCCCCTAAATAATACAATGTAGGAGCATAGCAAACACGGACCTCCATGGAGGAGGAAGCATCCCCTGCCGACCGGTTACGCTTGCCATGTGCTCCTTGTCATAATGGGAAAAAACCCGGAAAATCCGTAGTCAATTTAGTGTATAAATTATGGATTAACAATTGCTATGAAAATCGTCAATCAGCATTTCACTCAATGATAAATTTATTAATATTTTCTGACATAACATAACAATTTGTTTATTCTCTGTTTTTCTATAGCATTATCTTTTTTCATTTTTCTGATATCACATCTTGTAACAAGTAAATTATAATTTGTTGTCATCATAAAAAAGGTACCTCCGGTGAAAAATATATTTTGCCTGGAATTTCACATAAAACTTTGTATTTGACCTGTTATTGATATCTACATGTAGTTAGTAGATCCAAGTGATCGTAGATAGAAAGGTATAATTTGTTTATAGCAATCAGTATTCAGGGTTGTTTTTTTTTTTTTAAAGAAAAATGTCTTTTGGTAACATTTTTAAATATTTTTTAATATACTTCATTAATTTTATAATTTAAACAATATAATGTGAAGTAATTATCAAAACTTTTGAAAAAAAAAACACGTTTTTCACTTCCCACTCACTGCGCTTTCAGGAGGTTGCAAATTACACTGAATTTCAGACAGCTAAAAACTGGAGCAAAAACCAGAGTGAGATTCGGCCCTAGGGAATTTTTCTATGTCCTGGTTAAAGAACCGAATTAACAATTGCTTGGTTACTAACTATATCATTCAAATGTACATCATTCCACTGCTCCGTACCAATCTGGTTAAATCACTCAGGAACATTCTTCCAAAGAGGGGACTTTACTTCATTGGATCAAATTACTTAAATTTTTGTGCAAACAGAACAAAATCGTACAATAAAATTAAATTGTTTTTAAAGTAAAACAAAATGTGTTTGTATAATATAAGCTTTACCATGCAAGCATGACGTGAACCATAAAAGAAATCAAACTTTGCGATAATATTAATCGAACAATCTTGTAGTTCATAAAGATTAAATAATATCCTAACGATTGTATAGCAGTATTAAACTATCAAATAACATGTTTTTCAATGTTTTATTTTGTTTATTACATATATAATATCCGCTTCTGATTTACTTTTATGTTTGTCTTACTTATCAACATAACATCATATCAAACGTGATTAGACACTCAGTATTCTCATTCTATGGGATCAAATATCAAAGCAATGCCGTGCGTCAAAGTCTCTGGATTGACTTTACCAATCTTTCAATTTGTCTCTCTGACTTCCATCTGCATCAACAGTTTTATTTTGCTGTTACAGTATTTGGCGTCCTGCTCGGAGTATAAATGGAAAATGACACATTTTTTCCTGTCAAGAGGATGAGTGTAGATAAACATGAGATTGCCAGTTTGAATCAATGTATTGACTGATAAGTCGTGTCTGCGTCAAGAAAAATTGAAGAACTATTTTTTTTATTTTGACACTCTTTATAAACATTGTATGGTTAAAAAGAGGCTTGAATTTGTTTTTTTTCATATAGCTATCGATAAATTCTTTTTTTAAAGAAGGCTATCGGAAAATTTTGTGAATTTTGTCATTATAAAGAACCAGTTAAGAAACTAGTTTAAAAGAAAGGCAATGTAATTATACTGTCTGTACCTTCCATAATATACTGCTTGGAAAATATAATTTTTAGCTCACCTGAGCCGAAGGCTTATCACATTTTGTCCGGCGTCTGTCTGTCCGTCTAGCTGTCTGTCTGTTCGTCTGTCTGTCTGTCCGTCTGTCTGTAAACTTTTCACATTTTCGACTTCTTCTCAAGAACCGCTGGGCCAATTTCAACCAAACTTGCCACAAAGTATCCTTGGGTGAAGGGGATTCAAGTTTGTTCAAATGAAGGGCAACACCCTCATTCAAGGGGAGATAATTGGGAATTAATGAAAATTTGGTGGCATGTTTTAAAAATCTTCTTCTCAAGAACCACTGTGCCAGGAAAGATGAAACTTATGGGGAAACATCCTCAGGTAGTGTAGATTCAAGTTTGAACAAATCATAGAAATATATAGGAAAATTCTTTAATAATGTTATAATAATTTCAAACGTGAAAATATTTCACATGATGCAAAATCGTCTCTCTTCATTCATGATCATTCAAATGATTAAGGAAAATGCTCCCAGTTATGATATAGCGAAAGTAAAAAAAAAGTTATCATCACAAAGTTTATAAAACATTCAAGACTGATACAGACTAAAAAGCTTTTTAACATTGATTTTATATCGACGTAAATATTTGCAAGTCTACATTTTATATTAAGCCTTGACGCAACAAACTACTTTGCATGTACGGAATGAAGAAAGGAATTTTTTGTTAAAAATTATTCTAAAGAAATTCCAATGATTTCCTTTAGGTGATTAACTTTTTCCGAGTAAGAAAGGATCTCAAATCGTTGTACTCGCTTAAATTAATTTGAAGAAACCTTCGTCACATTGCATTAATAAATAAAAAATACATCTTGATACAGTCATGCTAATCGTTTACATACTTTGCTTTTAAACTCTCCGGCAATCAATGATGATTATGAAATTTAGCGCGTAGTCTTTGGAAACTAGACCGCTTATTTAAGCCTTATAAAAGTGCAGGTTGATCTTTCCTGAAATGTGAATTCTTTTTTCTTCTATCTAAATGACTTGTGAGTAGTTTTTACCACCTAATTGTAGAATTATTACCTTATCATTGTCATTTTACAGAAGCGATGGCAGACGACGGTTCCAATGGAAATAATGTACATTAGCACATGTCTGCGCTAACAAGCTTTTATCTTCTTTTGTCAATCCAAATGCATTGATAAGCTAATGGTCATATCTAGTCCATGGTCATAGTTTAAGTAAAAATCAGTGTAACTAATGCAAGTTGTTTTGTGTTTTATGGATGTATTCCTAATGACGATTGACACATCTATTATATGATTAAATAGAACTCATGTGTTTTGGCATTCAGAGACTACATTTTTTTTTATAAAACGTTACTAAAGATACCAAATTACCCAAATGGTTTTTTTCCTCGTTTTTATTTTCATAACAATGTTTCTAAGCTTAGGATTTTTGCTTTAACTTTTCTGTCCTATGTGTGCAATAAAGTGGATTGACTTTAACTCTGTTTTTTAATTGTCGTAGAGATCGATTACAAGAACGCGTTTTCATGAAATTAAAAAAGTAATAGATCCACGTATAAAAAGATTTTATTGAATTATTTGTATCTTTTTACTTCTCCCAATTCAAGAGCAATTAGTTCAAATTCATCCAAAATAGGAGTTAGAATTGATTGTAAGTATTAAATTTTAATTTTAAACTTTAATTCAAAACAGTTTCTTTTAATTTTTTTATTCAAATGTTAACTATTGTGAAGAAAAAGGAATTATCAAAACATTGCAAAGGACATGGGAATTGCAAAGAAATATTCAAAACCAGGTATTGTTGACAGAAATGGTAGAAGCTTTTTGCTCTACAATAAACTTGACCGACAGAAACAAGTTAAGAGATCGATATTTAGAATATACATATAGCTATGGTCTTGTACTTGCACGGATGTTGCTCCATCTGAATTGGTCGGTATGATTCTTTATTAGTCTTCTATAATGTTTGGAGTCTATTGAAAAATCAAACATCTATAACTTAATTTAGAATTATCTGAGTAAATGCTCAACTAAGCCTCTTTACTCCTCACTAAGATATTAATAGTAATGAAAGAGAAACTTCACGAGTACTGTGCAACAATATATTTGAGAAGTTGTGTAAATCAGATGTGGATACTTTAAAAATTACAAGGAACTTTTAAACAATTTTAAATCACAAGATTTTACCAAAATAAACAGCTTAAAAACTAACATTTTTTCAACTTTATACAGAACCATTCCCCACGATAAAGTCCATGCTTTTTAATATAATTGACAACTGCTTTTCCAATAAAAATAGAAACGTAAACTTAAACCTTGTCAGAGGTCATTTGCAAGATTAGTTCGTTAAAAACATTCTTATTGTACATACAAGTACTCTGAAGTTGACATAAAAAAGATGCTTGAGTTTCTAATTGACAATATATGTGGTTTTTTGAAACAAGGTCTACATGTACCAACAATCTTTTTGAATTTCCATGGGTACCAATTGTACCGCGGTATTATCAGACCTATTTTTGTATTCATTTGAAGAAGAATTTGTCAAAAATTTTATACGTGAAAAGAAGAAAACACTTGCTGTTACTTTCAACTCGACATTTAGATATATCGACGACGTATTGTCAATTAACAATGGTAATTTCAATTCTGATTTAGATTCGATGTATACTTGTAAGCTCAAGATAAAAGATACCACAGGGTCTGACACATCTGTTTCATATTCGGATATTTTACTTGAAAAAGACGTTGATAGTTATTTAACAACCAAGGTCTCTGATAAACATGATGAAATTAACTTTACAATCGTTTACTTCCGTTACTTATACAGCAATATACCTTCATCACTTGCATGCGGAATTTACATATCTTGACAAGTGATTCGATATGCAAGAGCCTGCTGTTCTTATGTTCGTATTTATGAGGTAAATTATTGACAAACAAGTTAATGATACAAGAATATCAACAGTCTCATTGAAAGTCGTCACTTCTTAAGTTCTATGGTCAATACAATGACCTCGTCAGCAAATACAATTTATCATTAAGTCAAATGCTGACTGAAGTTTTTCAATTGTTAGATTAGGTCCATTATTTAAACACTGATATAATGACGGATTTTACCTTTATTTCCCAATCATGAAAAGGAGCACACGCCGGGTGTGAACGGTGGGCAGGGGATGATCACTTCTCCATGGCACCTGATCCCTGATTTTTTGGAGGTCGGAGCTTGCTCTTCTCCTATTTTGTATTGTTCTATGGATTTCTGGCCTGGGGGCCATAAAACTTAGACGAGCTCACTTTTGATCTCAGTCTCACTTTTACACTATAAATTCCTTTGGTAAAAGTGAGACTAAGATTAAACAGAGCTCGTCTAAGTTTTATGGCCCTCAGGCCTGATCCTGAATCCTGTTTGCTATCTCAATATGTTTCATTTGATAAACCTATACAAATACCCCAATTTAACTGTGAAGCCTTGATAATTAAAGGGAGCAGCTTTTTAAGAACTTCATTCCGAAGAAAAATTCATTGAAATAAGGAAATTAAATAATTAAATATCTGTCGTTATCCAGTTTTATGTCATCATTAGAAACGTTGTTTAAAAAATCAAACTTCTGCATGTTTTAGAACATTTTTTTGTTTTTCTAAGATTCAAAGAAAGAAAAGCACAGAAGGTTATCACTTATATTTTTTTTGACTGAACAAGAATTTAAACACCGTATTTTACATTTTATAAAAATCAAATGACAATGGTTTATCATTATTTTGCTTACTACGGCAAGTTCCTTTTTAACTCACACTTTCACAAACACAAAGGGTCAGAAATCGATATATCTGGAAATATAAACTACGAGATTTTTTTCTTCTTAATTCCTTCATTCTGTTAATATGTTTTAGTGAACGGTTGAAAGTTTAAAATTAGAAATAAGGCGAATGATAATTTTGTCGATCTGTTAGTTTTTTAAAGAGTAATCGTTAACAAAGATTTGAAAGTTGAGGAGTGAGAATGCAACTTAGGCAATAAAAAGTCATTCTTCGATTTCGTAAATGAATCTGGGACATTTAAGTTATAATAATTTGTCAATGTAGATTGACCTTATTATTTTTTTAAAAAGCTTGAGAGACCAGAAATTCATGAAATCAAAAGAAATGTTTATGAAATTGAAGATATTTGATAAGAGAGTAATTTCATTGTTAAAATCTCACAGAAAAAAAAGATACACCTTTTAATAATTATGATTTAAAAAAATTTCATTGTAGAGAATCGATTTATTCATAGTTGCATGATATTCATTGTTTTGTTGCATGAGAAGTCAATAGAGAAAAAAAACATCCATCTTCAGTTAATAACTAGCGACGGAAGAATCGAATTATATTATTTTCAAATGTCTCCGATCATCATAAAGTACAGCAATCACTCTTAAAACACTCAAAATGGTTGAAGACTATATCCTGCTATAATTTTCTTTGCTCACATTGATCACAATCTTCAACAGAAATCATAAATTAGGGTAAATTGGCTGATCTACAAAAAAGTAATACCATAAAATAAAAACAGACTCGAGTCAAAATGTCGTTGTTCTTCCTTTTCCTTAGCCCAGGATAAAGAGACTGAAACAGTGTTCTGTTTCCAGTCACATCACTGGCCGACGTCAGCACATTAGCAAATCGCTATAACTTTTGAAATAACAAAACAATTTTTTACTAAATGTTTAGATTTGGAATATTTAACCCGTTAATTTTTTATGACGCATTTTTTATTAATGACAAGCTAATTAAAATATAAATTTTTACTTCAGTCTCTTGTCAGTTTATGGTTTCTAGGCCAGACTAAATCTTTAATCCTAATAATTCGAGAAATAAGTTCAAAATAAGTTGACATTAAATTCATTTATTAATTGTTGATTGTTTAATTGTGTATGTACATTATATCTTTCACATATAAGAATATATTTCCCCCAAGTTTTGACAATGTACACGTACCTGCTATTGATGACGGTTGTTAACAGTGCGTAAAATTCTACCTGATAAACAAAATGCAAAGTTTTGTTCTAAATTTACTTATGAGGGTCGCTCAATAAATAAAACAAAATGTCATCTAAAATTAAGAAAATTATGTTATACATTTTCTAACTAGTTTAGCAGACTTATTTTTATATTCATATGAAGCAGAATTTATGCAAAATCTTATGCGTGAAAAGAAGAAAACACTTGCTGTGGCCTTCAACTCGACATTTAGATATATCGACGACGTATTGTCAATTAATAATGATAATTTCCATTCCTACGTCGATACGATATATCCCGGTGAGCTTGAGATAAAAGATACCACAGAGTTCGACACTTCTGCTTCATATTTGGATATTTTACGTGAAAAAGACACTAATGGTAATCTAACAACCAAGCTATATGATAAACGTGATGACTTTAACTTTTCTATCGTCAACATCCCTTACTTATGCAGCAATATACCTTCATCACCTGCATACGGAGTATATATATCTCAGTTGATTCGATACGCAAGAGCATGCTCTACGTATGAACAATTTCTTAAACGAGGTAAATTATTGACAAGCAAGTTGATTAAACAAGAATATCAGCAGTCTCATTTAAAGTCATCATTTCGTAAGTTCTATGGTCGATACAATGACCTTGTTAGCAAATACGATTTATCATTGAGTCAAATGCTGACTGACGTTTTTCATACCAATTGTTAGTCCATTATTTACAAACTGAATTGACGACGGATTTTTTCCGTTATTTCCTGATCATGACAACGAGCACACGGCGGGTGTGACCGGTCAGCAGGGGATGCTCACTCCTCCATGGCACCTGATCCCACCTCTGATGTTTCGGAGGTCCGTGTTTGCTCTGCTCTGATTTTGTATATCGTTTAATGGACTTTGAGATTGAATACTGTTCGTTATCTCCATATCCTTCTTTCAACCCCTCAATGAATTCGCTGTTTCCCTAATTTACACATGTCTTAGGTCTTTGTATCCATAAATAGAGAGAAATGCTCATCGTCCTTAGAGATGCTCCAAAGGCACTTATGAATACCACTTCCCATGGTACATCTGATATTGTACATTTTTCATTTGATTGTTTCCATGCGTTTGAGAATAAAAAAGATCTCACAACTGCTGAGATCTACTGAATCTGGGTGATGGAAAAAAATATATATCAGTTTTTTCATCTTTTCATCAATATCTTAATTTCTTTAAGTAATTTGTAGCTGCTGTGTCAAGTACAGGAAAATCACCCTGCTCACCAATATTTGGACTGCCTCTGCAGGAATTCTAATCTGTTTAACTTTCCTTTGTGCAATTCGAACATAAAAATAATCTTTGCTAATCCATCACTTGGATGTATTTAGATGCATTAATAGACCATTGCCGTGATTTAACGTGTGTTTTCTCTAAAGCATAATGTGAAAAAATAGATCACCTATCTGACAGAAATATTGTTTTATTTTTTTTTTTCCTTTGTCAGAATTGTATAAAATGCAGTGACGATGGAATATTTAGTGTTTTAACAATGTCTTTCCTTGTAAATTTTGCATTTCCAGATATCATGTGGCACATATCATCGATATTTTTTGTGTCCCTACAAATTTCAATCGACTTGTTTGGCTTTGAATTTGAAAACTCTCCTTTTGTCCTTTTGAATTATTGAACGATCCATCTGAAAAGTATACATACATCGTCAAGGATTTTTTTTCACATATAAAACTCACACCTTATATACCTTGTCAGAATGGATTAAATGTATCAGATGCATGTTAAAGTCACGTATTAAAAGATTAAAGGGCAATATAAATACATATATATTCAAAAAGTGGTGTGACTCAGATGTGGATTCTAAAAAATTCTAAAGAACTTTTGGACAATTTGTAATCACAAGATTTTTAAATTACAAAAATCAAAGACCAACAGCTTAAAAACTTACGACTTTTCAACTTTATACACAACAAATTAAAATCCAGGCTTTTTGTTATCATTGATAGCTGCTTCTTCAATAAAAATGAAACTCGTAAATTGACTTACCTGGTCATTGGTCATTTGCAAAATTATTTTGTTAAAACAGATTCTGATTGCACACATAAGTACTCTGAAGTTGACATCAAGAAGATGCTTGAGTTTCTGATTGACAATATACGGTTTTTGGAGACCAGGTCTTCCAATAATCTATTGGAACTCCCATGGGTACCAACTGCGCTTTTTTATTAACAGACCTATTTTTGTATTGATATGAAGCAGAATTTATGCAAAATCTTATGCATGAAAAGAAGAAAACACTTGCTGTCGCCTTCAACTCGACTTTCAGATATATCGATGACGTATTGTCAATTAACAATGGTAATTTCCATTCCTACGTCGATACGATATACATGTATCGTTAAAGACACGACAGACTGAGAGTCTGACATATCTGTTTCATACTTGGATATTTTACTTGAAAAAGACGTTAATGGTTACCTTACAACCAAGCTACATGATAAACGTGACGACTTCAACTTTTTTATCGTAAACTTCCCTTACTTATGCAGCAATATTCCTTCATCACCTGCATACGGAGTGTATATATCTCAATAGCAATACTAGAACAATAATTGATCTACTAAAATAAACATAATTTAGAATATTGAGTTATTTAGAATATAAAATAGCATATTTCTTAAATTTTAAAATAAAAATGAAAAACAGCTACATGTAGTTTACCAGTAGGTACAATATTTAAGTTCGAAACACAAAAAGGTTTTTAGTTAAGCATTTTTTTTTGTTTGAGATATCTTTTCAATTATATTCAGTTATCTACTTTCAATAACAACTAGTTTTGACACAGAAAAGATGCACCATGATTGTAACGATCAGATAAGAAAGGAAAACTAGATGACCAGCATTAATTTTTTTTTCAAAATCAGCAATAGTGCAAATCCAATAATTTCTTTACACTGTAGTTACTGTTGACAGAAATGAGAGATGCTCTCTACATAAATATCACTTTTACGAGTATTTACTGGCCAGGAGAATAAAAAATGTTTAATTATGCTAGGACTCTTACAAGGCTGTTGACCTTTGTGAAATAGTAACTTTTTCTGGTTAATTAGTATCGGGACACTGGAGGTTATATTGAAAAAAAGGAGAACTTTTGAAGGGTTTCATTTTCTTTGGAAACCATACTTAAACCTTTTTACTGTCATTGGTCAAGAAGGCGTCAAAATATAATTGCCAAATAGTTTGTTAAAATATAGGATTCAGTTCCCATTTTCTTTTAGTTAAGTATGTCTATCTAACAATCAGTGCTGATTTTGTTACAAAAAGTAAACTTTGATTAAGAAGTAAATTGACGAGGCCGAGAATTTTTCACTAGCATAGCTGATTGAGAGAAGAAGCATAAGGTTTAATAAGGACGAGGAAAAGAAATGTGTTAATTAGACGAGAAAAAGGACCTTTTGTGGAAAATGAAGTTTTTTATTAGAAATTCTTGTAGAGAAAATAAAATGTTTATTGGGGGGTCCATCGAATTAAAGATTTTTTCTACAACGTCTACACTTCTGAATTAAACTTCAGTAAAGTAGCGCTACTTTTATACATCGTATAAATATATTACATTGTCTTGAAAAAGACTCATTTGTTGTGAATGTTTACCAAACAAAAGAATCTACCTTATTCAATGCATATAGAATGAGGATTGAATAAATTTCAGATGATATTCTCGCTGTGGTATATCGTGTCGACATACAGTGTACGAATGGGAGCAACTGTTGTTAAAACATTGCTGTGACATCATGCCTTTGTTCTTGCAGCTAAAAAATTACTTGTAGCCGTCCGATAATAATAATTACCAGTCTAATTATATATTGTTGGACGGCAATGATAACAAAATCGGACAGTTTTTAAAAAAACAAAAAAAGAAGAGAGAATTAAGGAATCACTGTCTAGTTAGTATAGTATGCCAGGGCATCAACAATAGTGGGAAACATGGGATAATTTGCATAACGGGCGAAGCCCGTTATGCATAAATTATCCCATGTTTCCCACTATTGTTGATGTCCCTGGCATACTATACTAACTAGATAGTGATTCCTTATATTTCCATTTCATTGTGAAATAAAATTGTAGATTTAGACTTTAAAAATGCAGACAAAGATTTAAATTACACGAGAATTCCCATCCCAATTTTAATAGGCCTCGCCGACTGACGTCAATCACAACGGCAGCCGCACGAAATTTTCATGCATATTTGGCCTCCTTAGCGTCAGACTCAAGAGATAGATGCGCACGAGATTTGAATGCATACTAGGCCTCCTTAGCTCCTGACCTATCGACCTGCCTAATTTACATTCCGGCAGAATTATTAGGAAGTCAACACCGCTTACTTTCAAAGGGTTATCATAGAGAAAAACTTTAGAAATGGAAATATATTTAGGTTAAATTTCTTCAGCGACCCCCAATAAAAATGTTAAGAAAAAATTCAGGGAAAGCAAACGCAAGGAATTTAAGTTGCTACAAAATAGCAAATCCATAAAAAAAAATATCCGAGTTTAAACATTCCACATCATTAATACTTTCCACTCTTTAAAAGAATTTTTGATACAGCACTTTGAATAAGCGAAATTCAATTTAAATCCATTTCTGAAAAAAAAGAGTCTGCAAATCTCCTTATTTTATGTTTGTTCCCCGATGGCAACACTTTTAAAACCTGAGAAAATTTCCATTATCTAAACTAAAACTTCAGAGTAAAAATCCGCATTTTTACTTGCCATGGTGATGATTATAACATCACCCGAAATTATGTCAGTATCAATGTCAATTTATGCACATCATATATAAAAATGTTCCCCCAAAAAATCTTTCACCACCGGACTCCTGTCCTGCTAAACTAAACGACTGCCATTGAATGAATGAAATGAAACAAGAATTCACTCACTTTTTTACTGTCTCATTTGTTTTGACTACTTATAAGACGGGTAGAAAACAATGGGTACCTGAACTCCCATTGTGTTATTATCGGACTCCTTCAGGTAACTTTTGGGCATTTAAATGGCAATGTTTTAAGTAAGATATATGCCTCATACTATTCTAAATGTAAAATTATCATACAGTTTTCGACCCTAACGGGCCTCAAACAGTCTGATAATTTTACATAAAGAACAGTATTCGGCATATATCCATTACTTAATTGATCATACTTTGTCAATATACCTAAATGTCAACTTGAAGCCCAAACTAAGTGTTTCTTCCTCTCATGTAGAGGTTTTTACATAAACTGAATAAATAATGCTTCATATTAAAGCAAAAATAAGTCTGCTTATAATGCAAAATCAGAGAAATACAAAATTCAATACCTTGATTCTTAAGTCAAAGCAAAATAGGACTCTTAATTTTAAAAACTGAGAAACTCTAATTTGGACGGACGGATTCAATAAAAAGAAAACTTAACAGTTTGAGATAAGCGATTTGTTTCGTGTTATGTGTTGTGCATTGTTTGTTTGCATGAGAAGTCAAATAAATTAAGGAAAAGTTCATCCAGCTTTAGTAGATAATTAACTAAGGAGGACTCAAATTTTATTTTCATTTCGTTTGTTCTATTATCAATTGTAGCCATCACATGAAAGAAAGGAAAATTTACGCTATTTTATTTTTGCTAATTCTAAATTATACCATATAACTTCAGAGGAAAATGACGGTATATCAATGTTATTATGAATAAAATTAATATTTTCAGATCATTTTCTTTTTCAAATCTATAAACTCTAGATCACATGGAGGTGAATTAACAAATTTAAAGCTAGATAAGTACATAAAATTTTCACAAACCCTCCTAGATAGATATGATTTGCATTCAGTTTTTAGTATATTGGTACCTCTACCTATACAGCTCAACGCACTTTTTAAACTCACATGGTTTTTCGCACATATTAAGGTCACATTTTTCTTGCAATAAAACTTACAATCATTGAGTTTCAGTACGAGACATAACCCTTATATTATTAAATATTTTATGTTAAAGGTACATATTCTCTAAAATCATTATCTTAAGTTTTAAAAGTCAATGTTCTTAAAGGGAATTTGTTTGAAAATTGTATGATGTTAAATGTGTATGATTCTATCAGAGGTATTTACAAATTACAAATTAATTAATCGAATTTTCTTTATTGCTATTTGGTTGAAATGTTCAAATTGACTTCTTACGGATGAGTATTTTTTTAGGAACTTGACACATTTTCCATACTTCTCTTGGTTTTGTCGAAATGCAGTGCCGAAAAATGACAAAACTGCATAAAAATTCATGTGAAAGGATAGGATTATAAAGTATTGCTTATCTTTCAACATAGTCAATTGTAAATATTGAAAAGAAATTTCTTTTACATTTATGGTTTAAAACTATCATATTTAGCTTTGGAAGGTATCTTTCATGATGCTAGATTTCCGGAAGTTAACCTGAAAAAAAGTCATCTTTTTAACATGGAATGCAGTCGGACAGATAAAAAATACTTCTTTCTTCTTGCGCCTTAGTGTAGTATAAATGTACAGAAAAAACCCCAGAAGTTACATGAACTGCACTGTTTCTGTATTAAGGCAAGGCAAAAATATGCTTTAAAATGAACGGATACAAAGACGGTTGCATTTGACGAGAAACCATGAAAAAACCATTTGGAAACTCTCATAATATATCATTCAAGAGCATATAAATGTCCTACCAATTATTATGCGTGATTATGTTTAGAGTAATGGAATATGATTAAAATAAAGTTATAAATCATTTTTAAAATATATTTTGTTGTCACGTTACACAATTTTGCATAATAACAATGTGACCTTAATTTGATTGTATGTGTCTGACAATGGAACGGTAACGTTCATCATAAATTCAGTCTCACCTGGTGTCCCACTCCAGTCAAACACACACCACCAAGAATACATGTTTGTTGTATTTTACAAAATGAAGTAGATATGACGGCTGCAGTCGTTAGAGAAGAGGGTACATAAAACATGTTATTATACTTCTATTAAAATGTTTCCTATATAAAGCAAAGAAGGTAAAATGACTATTTTTCATAGTTTGAAAATGTCCACACATAGAAAGCTATACCCCGGGGTATAGTTTTTGATATCCACCCTCGGAAGATTTTCATGCAATTTTTCCCGCCAATTTTGATTTCCAGCGATAAATCACTGAATAGACTTAGAAGTTATAATAAACATCAGTATAATGAAACGCTTATCCACTGGCTGTGAGTGGGATAGCTCTTTTATCAAACCCTTGACAGGAACTATTGCCCTCGAGGAATTATAGTTCCTGCCGCGGGTTTGATAAAAGAGCTATCCCACTCACAGCCAGTAGATAAGTGTATATTATCTGGTTTTGTTTTTTGTTCTACTATGATTTACGCGCATTTCTATTTCCATCAAACATGCAGAGATAACGAATTGTACTAGAGCTCTAAGTACATTGAACATTACAAAATAGATGCGGAGCCGTATGCTCCTTGTCATGCTCGAAAAAAAAACAGGAAAATCTGTAGACATGTAGGTGTAAATAATGACCAAACAATCAGTATGAAAAAAAATTAGTCAGCATTTCAGTTACTGGTAAATTGTATTTTCTAACAAGGTCATTGTATCAACCATAAAATTTACGAAATGATGACTTTAACCGAGACTGTCGATATTCTTGCTTCATCAACTTGTTTGTCAATAACCGCGTTTTAGAAATTGTTTAACGTAGAACATGCTCTTCCGTATCGAATAAACTGAGAGCGATAAAGTCCGTATGTAGAAGACAAAAGATTATTGCTGCAAAAGTAGGAAAAGTTGCCAGTTGAAAAATTAAAGTAATGACGTTTATGGTGAAGCTTTATTCTTAGATTACCATTAACGACTTTTTCTAAATAAAAAGATCCAAATATGGAACAGATGTGTTAGACTGTTTTATATTTTCTTTCAAACTCAACGGGATATATCTTGTCTACATAAAAATAGAATAAGCATTATTAATTCACAATATGTCGTCGATACATCTAAATGTCGGAATGAAGGCCACGAAAGTGTTTTCTTCTTTTCACGCAAAAGATTTTGAACAAATTCTGCTTCATATGAATACAAAATTAGGTCTCCTATAACTAGGGGCAATTGGTACCAATGACCGGTCTCCAAAAACCATAAGATTTTGTCAATTAGAAACTCGAGCATCTTTTCAATATCAACTTCAGAGTACATGTGTGTACAATAAGAACGTATTTAACAAAGTAACTTTGCAAATGATCAATGGCAAGTAAAGCAAATTTACGACTTCCATTTTTATTGAAAAGGCAGCTGTCAATGATGTCATCTGGAAAGCCTGGACTTTTATTTATCGCGGGGAATAGTTGTATGTTGTATACTAGTATGAAATTGAAAGGGCGTAAGTATATATTGTTGATTTTGGTAAAATTTTGTGATTTCAATGTTCCAAAAGTTTCTTGGAATTTTTTATTATGCACATCTGATTTACACTATTTCTAAAATATATATTTTGAATGAGCTCTTTTTACTAAGAAAGAACGACACGTACCTATAATCTACATTGGTCACACAAAAAACATAAAAAGAAAGAAATTCTACCTTCAACATTTTAAGCAAGTAATCATATACAAAAAATCATTATATACCTTTATCTAATACATATATAATCTAATTAAAGTAAGTCTATTCACATGTGGATGCCTTATGCTTAACACGTTTGGTTGATTTCCAAAAATGTAACCCGTTTTCAGAGGGTTTATCATTACCTTTTTATTCGCAGACGAGTTTAGAATATTTAAATTTTATTGTTCTGAAGGCAAAACGTTTTATTTGTTACCAAAACCAGCCAATCTAGCAATATAATTCTTATTTCAAATGAACGAATATTCAATGCCAAAATTAGCGTGTCATCACATAATATTTTCTTATTGACGGAGATTTAATATTCTTGAACGCAAAACAATTGTGATCGCTTGATTATATAGTTTATAAATTTTTATATTAAGACACTTTGAACCGCCAGGAAATTATTCAAACCACGGGTTATTTTCGCACATGGAACTTCCGCATTGGAAAGAATGCAATTTATTCCCCCATTTTGAACAATAAAAATCACTGCTGTAAAGGATTTAGGAACGACATATTCGTGTCAATGCCAGTAGAGCATTAAATTTGACGCACATTAATTCACATCATAAAATTTAAAGTCTTGTCATGAAAATATTGATCTTGCCATTTTTTAATGATGCAAGATGATTTTATACAAGCACAACGTTCGGTCAAATTACGGTCGCTTCGGTAAATGATTGATATTATATCCCATTGGCTAGCATAGTCTATATCATAAGATAATCATTTTATACGAAAATACATCACAAATATCTCACTAGATAACATGATCATGATTAGTATAATGATTACTATGGAATGAATAGTTTTTTATGTATATAAATTTATTCCTATTAAATGGCATTATTAATGGATTTTTTCATGGATAAAATGTTTGTTGCAGCAATTTTCTCCATTACTTTTCTAACAGACCAATTCTATACTAAGTTACTTGTGTCATAGTTATGACAATGTCTGCCAAAATTTATTATCTTGAAGCAAAAACTATTCTTTTACAACAAAATGCTTTTTTAAGATATTGCAACAACTACACAAAGATGTTGCTGACAAGTAAAAGAGTTAAATAAATTCTGAAAAAAGAAGAATACATCTGCATTTTAAAAAAAATGTTATAAGCTTAATCTTCATTGTAAACAGAACAACAGATGCAATAATTATCAATTTATTAAATTTCTATTTCTATAATTTCAAGATATTAATTCCAATTTTGATCCGATTTTTTTTCATTTTTTAGAGAATTTAAATCCCACTTCTAATTGTTTAGAGGTCCTTGTTTGATCTGCTACAACTTCGTATTGTTTCATGGACTTTAGAGCTTCAAAACTGTTCGCTATCTTCATATATTTCATTCACTTGTGGCCTTCAACTTGACATTTAGATATATCGAAGACGTATAATCAATTAAGAATAGTAACTTCCGTTCGTTTGTCGTATGTCGACACAATATAGCCCAGAAGGTTTGAATTAAAAAATAAAGCACATCTTAAACATCTGCTTCATATTTCAAATGGATATTTTACAAGAAATTTTAACCTAATTTTCAAGAAAGCCTCATTTCAATTATCTTTTTATTTGTCAATATCACTTACCAGGCCTGAGGGCCATAAAACGTAGACGAGCTCACTTTTCCACTATTTATTCTTCGGAAAAATGCGACTAAGATCAAAAGTGTCTCATCTCGTCTAAGTTTTATGGCGACTGCTTCATTAAGTATTTTATATGTAGATACAATGTGTCTGTTCAAATTCGTCCTTCTGTTGTACATAATATATCAATTTATTACTGCTAGAAAAAACTTAAATGATACATTTTCACTTCAATGGATATTACTTCCTTAAAATTAACTCTTGATCCTGATCAGATCCTGATTAAATTTTCTTACAATTCTCTCATCCATTTTAACTTTTGTTATTTTGACATTTCAAAAGAGTTCAAAGAATTTAATTTAAATAAAATTGACTAATTAAAAAAACCGAAGAAAAAAGAAAAATCGAGGTAGGAAAAATGATTATGGTATCAATCACAATTGCAATTCCAAATATTTTTGAGAAATGTCATGGAAGAAACACGTTTGCAAAAAGACATGATGGATGCTTGTCCCGGTACTTAATTTTATATCTTCAGTTTGGTCAAGATAAATCAGCAAGACGTGTTTCTAATCTTATTTTATAGTGTACAGGCTTCAAAGCAAATACTTAATTCTTACAATGTATTCGTCGATAATGGAATTAATTCTACTTAACCTTTTTCTTCTGGTATATTTGCAGGGTAATTACAGCTTCTCTGGCGAGCAAAATCGATGTATGGTGGTATCTAGATATAAACCAAGGAGTTCCCATTGACCGGAATACGAAATCCTGTCAGAAGGACAACGTCACTGAAGTCCAGCTCTGGTCAATTTTATCGGCACTCATGAGTACACATTCAATAAAAGACCATCAAAGCAAAAGAATGGCGAATACAGTTCCTGAGGATGATTTTGGTACAAAATTGATGAACTATTTGAACTTAACACAACAAAGCAAAGGCAACGAAACGTCATTTAATTCGTCCTCTGATTTATATTTATTTACCATTTATATGTATATGTATGTGCAACCTATTCTTTGTGTTCTTGGTTTTCTCGGAAATTTTATATCCGTGTTTGTTTTCTGTTCGAAACCTTTGAGAAATGCCTCGTCAAACGTTTATCTGACAGCCTTGTCTTGTACCAGTTTTGTGTTCTGCCTTTCAAATTTCTTCGTGTGGCTAGAGACCGTTAAAGTTCAGTTATTTCACCAAGACGTCTTATGCCAGACCATCATTTATATAACTTACGTCTGCAGCTTTCTTACTGTGTGGTATGTGGTCTGTATCACTTTCGAAAACTTTGTTGTGACGATTAACCTTCGTTATGCTGTTATCGTCTGCACCGTTTACAAAGCAAGAGTCATAGTGACGTCACTTGCAGTCACGGCTATTCTCTTGTATTCATTTGCCTTGTGGACAACAAAACTGCAGAATGAGAACGGAATGATTTATTGTGATATCGGAAAAGATTATCAGGAAACACTACACGTCTTTACCTACATCGATATCATTATCACACTCGCCGTTCCATTTATAACTATGGCTTTCTTTTTGGGGGCTGTTTACCTTAAGCATATTTTACTTCGAGTTCCATGTAAACCGGGGTGTACAATGGCCCATCCTGGACCTCATAAGCATAAATCTAGAGGAAACAGAAACGAATCTCTGACCAGAATTACTCGGGTTTTACTGGCTATAGGATCGTCCTATATGGTGTTATCAGTTCCATCTTGTGTGAATAAAATTCGATCCATCGTTTTGTCTATGAAGAATCAACAAGAACCTCCCTCGCCAGATAGCTGGGCAATTGTCCAGATTTGTCAAATGATATACTACCTCTCATTCTGTCTTAATTTTGTTTATTACGTTAAATGGAGTGTAAATTACAGAAAAGCTCTTGGGAATTTTTTCAAGATTTTTCTTTGCAATCGAACTTCGGATGATGACAACAATAAATGTGCTCAAGTGCCATTGATAAATATTCTATCTCGAAAAAATGTTTCTCAAGAAATAGAACAAATTGCTACGTATGTGTGATGGATGGATTTTTTGTACTTTAAAACGAGGATGAAATATAACCAAAGTCGTTTCCATGTGCCAATTATCTTATTGATATGATAAACTGGTTTACATCACAAAGAAGAGAACTTTAAGAACTAAAGTATAAGCAAAAATTTTGGGGGCATTATCGATACTTGTACCAATAATTTTTGAAAGTTTTTTTTAAAATATTATAATGAAATCTGGATGATGAAAACTTATTTCTGTCTCGAAAATTTGGAGGCATATATTGAGTTAATCTGCTCTTTAGAAATAATTTGCTTTAAGTGTGCAAATTTTTAATAAAAATTGCATTCACCTTAAATTTGTACTTACATTTTTATTCAAAATAAAATTTATATATTTATTTGAAGAATTGCAATGACAGAAAAATTTGTATACGTTTACAAGTTCTAGTTTTAAAGTTGCTATTGAAGCTTTCCATTTTTTCTATACATGTATAAGGAATGTAATGAATATATGCCTACATTTACTTTCTTATACGATTTTTATCTACTGCTCAATAAAAGCTTTTTTTTCCTAAATAGAAGTATATATGTGGATTTCTCAATTGTAGAAATACTAGTATGCAGAGGTCGATTATTTCCCTTATATTAATCACCGTTGTAAAGAATACCTTAAAAAAGCATTTAACTCATTTGCTAAACGTTGCATTCCTTAAAGCTGAACACGACTCGTAAATACTTAAAATAGGCATACGTATGGCACGCCAAATTCACAAAAATGAGATAAACCTAGTTTCACAATTGATAAACTAGGTTTATCGACTGTAAACTATAGTTTACAAACCGTAAACTATAGTTAACGATTCGTTAAGTATAGTTAACGATTCGTTAAGTATAGTTTTCATCTGTAAAACTATATTTAACGGTTGTTAACTATAGTTTACGAATGATAATCT
>PRKT01000005.1:2156377-2171600 GCA_003671525.1 Saccostrea glomerata | reverse complement strand
GTTTTAAAGCCCCCGTTAGGTAATGGGTTGTCCAGTCTGGTTCTTACTACCATGTCCTTTAGGTTCCTAGGGCGTCTGTATGCAGCCAATGGGGGTTCCTTAAAGACCTCTGCCATTCGTTTGTTTGAATGGAGAATTGGTAGGTTCTTTTGAAGGATACCGCTTAGGTTCTTAAGGACGGGATGGTATGAGGTTACCAGAGGGACTCTACTGCTATTTTCTTTCTCTTTGTAGCGTAATAGGTTTTGCCTGTCATGTCCCGCCATCTCATCAATAGCTGTTTGTACGTTGCGGGCATTGTTGCCTCTTTTGCGTAGGTGGGACTTAAGAAGACCACTTTGCTCCTGATATAAGCCAGGAGACGAACAGATGCGTCGAATTCTGGTGGCTAGACCCTTAGGCACTCCCTTAAAAGTGTGTGGGGGGTGACAGTTAGTGGGCATAAGATATAGGTGGGAATCTGTGGGTTTGGTGTAGAGAATTTGCCATCCTATCTCAAGGACACCACGGACTACATTAACAAGACGCCCTCTACTGGCCTCCCAGATCATACCCTCCTCATGACTATGGACGTCACATCTTTGTACACCAATATTCCGCACGATGAGGGTATCGAAGCCTGTAGAGAAGTCTGGGATAATAGGTCCATACAAATTCCTTCTACCGAGTCCCTTGCCAAGCTCCTTGAACACGTTCTCAAGTTCAACAACTTCATGTTTAATGGAGAACATTACCTGCAGGTTAATGACACTGCTATGGGTACGAAAATGGCACTATCAGTTGCAAAGTTTGCTCCAAACAGTATATTTGTGAAACAGGAGATCTCCGCAGGAGAGTCAATAACCACCGTTCGACCATTAGGACCAAAAAACTCAATGAACCCGTTGGGGAACATTTCAACCTTGAGGGTCACAAATGGGAGGACATGACAGTAGTGGTGATTGATCATAACCCATGATGGACAGACGCTCAGAGAAAAAGCAAAGAAAAGTTCTGGATGCACAGATTGAAGTCATTCCGCCCCAATGGTATTAACAAACTGAATGACTTCACCAGAATGAACGTAAACTAGACCCGATCCCTGATGATACCAAACAAGATTATTCTCTCAATTTAGTGTAAACTCTACAGTTAATTTGCGTCACCAACTCTCGAACAACCCACATAACTATGTATTGCTTACGCATTTGTTAATTAATTTTTAATTATTTTTTACCGATAATCAGTCCTAAAACATTACAAATCAAAATTTATAATAGATCATAATTCATATGTTATAATGCCCCTTCTATATTATTTTCCTATGGTTATTCTTTATCAAGTATAGTTACGCCATTTTGAGAGAATGAAACAATGTACGATTTACTGATTGTCGTAATTAATTAGCATAATTAATTCGTTCAATTATGTAAATCGCACTTCACCCGAGTATACCCGATAGACCGGACGCATTTCATAGCGGTCCGGATTCTTTCTTTAATAGTGTTCTTAAAAATTTCCAAATCAACATGTAACTAAGTATGTAAATATATAGTGTTTAGTAGTTTAGTAGTAGTGCTAGTTGTTTTTTGTTTCGCTTTTACTTTGTTTTTATGACTTTTTAATTTTTTTCTTTTTCTTTTTTCTTTGTCTTGAGGAAGGGACAGGGCGTCCCGAAAATTTGACAATTTTTATTGTTCGTGTCGTTGGTCATTTTTAGTGCTTTATATAAATTTCCATCCGTGACCTTGTATCTACTTGATAGATCCGACATTTAGGATATACAGTGTTGTTGGTTTTTTTAGTGCTTTATATATATATATATATATATATATATATATATATATATATATATATATATATATATATATATATATATATATATATATATATATATATATATATATATATATATATATATATATATATATATATATATATATATATACATTCGCTGTGTTTTTCTAATTAGCCAACTGTGAAACTGATTTGAAAGTCATTTTTGTATATTTACATCCACTGAATATTTTCTTCTTTGTTTCTTAAGAAAACCCATTGCGTTCATCACTGCATGAACTACATTAGGCATATCACTTGTACAGATTCCATCAATGAAACGTACAAAGACGTTCGCATCATTAACACAATAATTAATATTTTTAATCCTACTTAAAATGATAATTTAAACAGATATAAATATATACGATAAAATGTCTTTCTTTGTTTGTTATTACTGGAATGAACGGTCGCAGCTATTGCAGAAAAATTTACATAACCCGCTTACGTGGGTTATGTATTTTTTCTGCAACAGCTGCTTCCGTTCATTCCAGTAATAACAAACAAAGAAAGCATTTTATTGTTTAAGTATACTCACGCATAGAAATATGCACGGAGAAACGTGCGTTGACGTGACGTCACGATGAGGCTGCAGCGACGTTAGTAAAAATGTAGCGATCTAGGACAGCAAGAAATTAAAATATTGAGTATATTTTAGTTGCTTCCAAACATGTAAAATGTAAATATAAGGAATGTTTTTTCAGTTTAGTGTGAATTATTGGTGTGTGAATCACACAGACTTGCACATAGGCATATTTTTCATGAAGCGCTAGCATGGCCCCACCCTACCCTTTGGGGTTATGATTTGAGGAAACTTTAATCTACTCTACCTGAGGATGTTTCGCCATGAGTTTCATTTTTCTTGGCCCAGTGGTTCTTGAAAAGATTTTAAATGATGTCAATAATTTTTCACTACTTCCGGATTATTTCCCCTTGGAAGGAGAGTGGTCCTGGTGCTAGATCCATTATGAAGTCATAATCAATTTCAACTTTCTTTTTCCCGTACTTTACGGCTCTAGCAGAATTCTGTAGAAAATAGGGTATTTTCATGACATTCAATTTGAAATCATATGAAAAGTAAACCGGATACCGATTTTAAATTTGATATTGATTTAAAGAAGAGGCCATGAGCATACTAATTATTGTATTCTGAGAGACTGTAGGCAATCTGGATACCTTTTCTTTGTCGAATATGGAAAAAAAATCCCATGTTCATGACTGCTTTTCTTAATTTTTCATTGAAAATGACAGTTTAACATACAATTTTTCATCTTGTTTACCTACAAATTATGCCCCGAAACATCTTTTTGACCAAACTAAAGTTTTAAAGCATCAACAAAGGAATTTATTTCTCAAATTTGATAAATCTGTAGGCACCTTTCATTTACTAGACCTTGACCTTAAATAAAAAAAATTGAATCCCCTTCACCCAAGGATACTTTGCAGTGGTTCTTGAGAAGAAGATGAAAATGTGAAAAGTTTACAACGACAGAATCGAAAAAAGAAGTTGTTTAAAATTAATAGATACAAGAGGATAATTAATATAAAATTAATGATTTTTTAATGTTAACAATATAAAGAGTTTTGAATATCTTATCTCTACCAAAAGAAATGATTTGTCCTGTATAGATCACCATTCCTAGCAAAGTAAGGTTCATATCTATGTATGTGTATAAGGAGCTTCTATACGTAAATAAAAACTTTAATTACAACAGAATTATAAATACACTTTGCTTAACTAAATTAACCATCAGAAAAATATTACAATGTAGTGTAAACAATGGACAAGTTCATGTCGATTAAAGGCTGTAACTTTAACTGTTGAAAAATCCATTGAAATGTAAGTCTCTTATAAATAAATAGGTCGATTAAAGGATAAAATTAAAATTTCTTATATAAGTCTATGGAAATGTGTGTCTCTTAAAATGTCGACCAATATTTTTTAACAAACCGAAAAAAAAATGGTGTGGTTACAAGGCATCGTAGTTCTTAGCAGCAGTCTACTCTAACATTTAATCCTCTGGGAAATCTAAATTTTATCGCTTCATTACTAAAGCCGCTTTATAAGGAGATTTGTCTCTAGATTGCTCTTGTTTTTATGGCTGTGTGGAGTCAAAGATCTAACTTTAATAAGATTGCAACGCTAAGACTGAATAATTGAGACGACATTTTCACAATTAAAAACGGAAAGGAAACATGACCTCTCTTGAGTATTACATGTAAGGAACACTTATATTGGGACAAATAATCCAATTTTCACTGAAAATCCTTGATTATGAAGTGTATATATTCCTATTGGATATATCAGAATGGGTGAATGATTTATTCCTCTTAATCTTAAAAATACTTAGAAATCTTACTACTTATAATAATTACATTATTGACTAGATCAACCACAACTCCCATCTGTACTTTCAGTATTTTGATTATTGTATTAATCCTCATCTCCCTACTGTCTCTTTCCTCTCTCTCCCTCCTCCTCCCACTCTCTCTCTCCCACTGTCTCTCTATCTCCTCCCTCCCCCCACCTCTCTTCTCTTTCTCCTCTCCCTACCCACTCTTTCTCCTCTCCCTACCCACTCTTTCTCCTCTCTTCCCCCACTCTCTCTCTCCTCTTCCCCCACTCTCTCTCCTCATTCTCTCTCTCCTCCTCTCTCTCTCCTCGGAGTATGAGAGAGTTATCTTCTCCCCACTCCAACTAGGAGTAGGAGTCGAGGAGGCATTGTAATAGGGCAGGTAAAACTAGAGGGAAAAAATTCCCTTTCGTTTTTTCCCTAACCTATTTCTCCCTCTCCCAGCATATTTTCTCTCAAACTGCTCTTTCCCTCTTTCTTACCCTCTCTTTCTTTTCTTTTATTTATTTTTTTTCCTGCTTTACAACATTCACCATGTATATGTCGAAGAGAACCTTATATACGGAAACATTATTAAAAAGTATCAGTGTTTTAAGTCTGGCATTACTATTATCGCCAAAATTTAGGGTACTGGTTTGTTAGATTCAGAATACATCACAACCAATAATTTCTAATAATTATTTTGAACATTCTTGAAAAAAATAATTTTTGAAAGAAGCATATCTTTTTATTCATAATCACGAAATAAACCTTAGAAATTTGCAACGCATACAAAACGTTTACGCTAAAAATAGAGCTATTGAACGAATAAATGTGTGATTCCCATTCCTACTTACACACAGTTTAAAATTGTTTTGCAACTTTTATTGGTTATTTAAAAGACTTTGTACATGATATAAACCTACATGATTATTCATGTATAGGTTGCAAATTTTATTTTACTGTAATTTAATTATATGATGTGACAGGAAATATAAAACTACTACATGTAAATGATTCTCATTCATTTTATCAATTGCGTGTATGTTTCTGGTCATAAAGGATTTTATATATGTATGACCATAGACCTAAACTGGCTAAAGCGAAGGTAAGGTCTATGGTATGACTATAGCATTTGGTTTACTCTTCTGACGATTTGGTGTTCACTAAATCGCCTCTGGTCAGTCTGGTGTAACACTGCCGCCTTTGCGGGATCTTTCTAAATGGGGTGTCAATTGGTTGATTATTGGACCAATCAATTATCGAGGTTTTTTTTTAATTCCAAGTCATTCCGTTAAGTTATGGAGAAGGCGGGGGTAAACTTTTTTTAAAATGGTTTACGATAGATTCAGAAGAGAAAAATAAAGTCGGTGTTTATATGGTGTAGTTGCTGGGGAGAGAGGGTGGATTAAGGGGGGAGTTTCATTCAGTCGACAATTTTTTTTTCATGAAACGAAGGCTGTATTTTACGAAAGCCTATTAGGATCAATCTAGAGAGAAAAAAAATTAAAAGGCAATTAAAAGGCGTTATAACGCCTTTCGAAAAGGCGTAATAACGTGAAAAAAGGCGTTTTAACGCCTTTTGAAAAGGCGTTATTATGATTTTCCATTTTAAAGGCGTTATTACACCTTTCCATTCTAAAAGGGGTTATTACGCCTTCCAAAAGCGTAATATGTTTACTCATATATTAAAAATAAAGACGTTATAACGCCTTTTATAAAGGCGTTATTACGCCTTGCTAAAACGCGTTATAACGCCTTTCCAAAAGGCGTTATTACGCCTTTCTAAAATACATGAGTAAATATATTTAGCCCAACCGAGGAGTGTGTTGGGGGAGGGGGATGCAGAAATCTTACCTTTGGGACATGAATTTCACAATTTGATGTAGGACTAATTTCTCAGAAAATAATTTAAACAGATAACAATTAGATTTCCAGGAAAAAGAATAAATGCGTCATATATTTTCAATGTTGAACCATGCAACTAAGTCCTTCTTAAATACCAGACACACCTCTACCAAAGATCATTGATTTCAATTGCTCATTATACCTATGCAAATTGTTTGCCTGCTTTTTTCCAAGAAGAGAAGAAAATGTCTTCAAATGACCTGAATCTTAATACATGGTAAGCAAAGCTCCAAGATACATCTGCCTATATCGTATCTTCACAAGTAGAGTGTTGCCTTCTCTTAATACGAATGCAAAAAGTTGTCAGTGAGATGAGCAGGAATATAGAGAATTGCATAAATAAAGATGGTTTTAATTAAATCTTTCACATAATTATTAACATAAAATAACGACTTTCCATTTTCCTTTTCAAGTAGGCCAGTAGTTCGAGTGCGAATGGGGTACCCCCCCCCCCTCTTTCTCTTCACATACACACTTTTGGGGAAAAGTCTTCAGTGCTACAGTTTAGATATAAACTTAATACACGTGGGAAATCATATCAAATTTTGAAATATAAGAATGATAGACTAGAAGATGAGAATTTTCATGTCGGAGAAGCTAGGGAGGGGGGTTAAAAGCAATGGCCTGTTAAATGCAAAATAATGGTTATGCATAAAGAGTTATAACCCTTTTGGAAAAGCGTAATAACGCCTTTCAAAAGGCGAAATAACGCCTTTTTAAAAGGCGAAATAGCGTCTTTTAGAAAGGCGTAATAACGCCTTTAAGAAAGGCGTAATAACGCCTTCTGGAAAGGCGTAATAACGCCTTTAAATAGGCGAAATAACGCCTTTTTAAAAGGCGAAATAACGTCTTTTAGAAAGGCGTAATAACGCCTTTTTAAAAGGCAAAATTACGTCTTGTAGAAAGGCGTCATAACGCCTTTTGGAAGGCGTAATAACGCCTTTTAGAATGGAAAGGCGTAAAAACGCCTTTCAGAAAGGGGGGGGGGGGTTAAAAGCAATGGCCTGTTAAATGCAAAATAAAATTTATGCATAAAGAGTTATAACCTTTTTGGAAAGGCGTAATAACGCCTTTTAAAAGGCGTAATAACACCTTTTTAAAAGGCGAAATAACGTCTTTTTAAGGCAGGTCCACACTTTTACGGATCCGGTTTTAATTTTACACACCAATATAAAATTTTGATTATCCTTGTCTATTGAAATTAAATCTTTCTTGATGATTGAAAATAATGTAGCAAGTATATATTTGTTTATTATAGTGTCATTGTGCACACAAAGCATTTAAAGTACATTATTTAAAGGAATAACCACTTTGCACTATGTCCATAGGATTTATATGTAATTTTGTACATACACAGACAGAGAATTCTTAATTGCCTTTATGGACCTAAAGCTTTTTAACTTGAGATCTATTTATCTTTATTTTTTAGACTATAACATCGTTTTAATTTTACTTTTTTGTAAGTTTTGCGAAGAACGATTGAATAAATAGATATTCCAAAAATGGGGGTATAGGTGTTCAAAAGGCTGTTTTGTCAATTTTTTCTGGTCAACCATAATAAAGTATGTTTTTTTGCTAACCTTAGATATAATTCTAAATTATTGTAAAGAAAAAATAGCATATAAACATATAAGATTTTGAGGAATATTTAAAATAAAGATATTTTGAGCTTTTTTTCTGAAAGATTTTGACAGAATCATGATCACTTTTTTAGTGTTTTGAAATAGAAATTTCAAATATTTTCTTGACAAATGAATATTTATGATTTTCCTATGTTTTAACAATAACTGGATGTGATTTGGTACATAGCTAAATAAAATATGATGTTACACTTCTATATGTTGAATTTTGGCTGTTGAATTTTTAGGGGTATATACTCCGAGACATGTTACATGAAAATTAACCTGCAAAGATATGTTTTTTATGGGTGATTTAGTTAGATTATGACTTATTCAAGATTTTCAAATAAAAAAATAAACAGTTTGACAGAAAATTCTGAAAGTACGGACCTACCTTAAAAGGCGAAATAATGTCTTTTAGAAAGGCGTAATAACGCCTTTTAGAAAGGCGTAATAACGCCTTTTGGAAAGGCGTAATAACGCCTTTTTAAAAGGCGAAATAACGTCTTTTAGAAAGGCGTAATGACGTCTTTTTACAAGGCAAAATTACGTCTTGTAGAAAGGCGTTATGGAATGGAAAGGCGTAACGCCTTTCAAATTTTTTTTCTTTCTAGATTGATCCTAAAAGGCTTTCGTAGTATTTTATTAAATCAATTAGAATATGAATTATCATTAAAGATTTTAGGACAATGGTAACATTAAATTCACCTTGAAATTCGAGACAGATGCAAATACTAAAACATGGGCTCAAGTACAATATAAGACGAAAATAGTTCCATTTTCTTCTCGTAAGAATATATATTTCTTGCATATTCATTAATATTCATAAATTTACAAAATAAAATGAATTAGCATATTTTGCATATGAATCAAATGTGAATATTAATGAATATTTGGGGTCATTATTGGCAAATTAGTTATATAATCTAATTGCATTCTATATTGTTAAACAATTATCATATAAAATGGATCATAAAGTACGAAACAAGATATGTATCTTGCATATGATTTTATTTAAATTATCAATGAATTAAATGTGCACTTAGTAGTCATAAATGAACATTTGTTCATAAGCATGATACTATGTCTGGTCGACAGGCAGACGGGCTGACATTATTATAAATGCTACTAAGGTTGACATAAGTGTAAATATGCATTTCGAAGTCATAAAATATCATTTGTTCATAAAAATCCTTATATGTCTGCTTAACAGGTTGACAGGTCGACAGGTCGTCAGGTAGACAGGTAGACGGGTCGACAGGTTGACAGGTAGACAGGTCGACGGGTCGACAGGTAGACGGGTCGACAGGTTGACAGGTCGACAGGTTGACATCAATAATACTGTGAAGTTTGAAAGTAAATTTGTTAATAAATGTGCTTTCATATCTGGTTGACAGGTTGACAACATTATTCATGTGTATGTTGAGTTGACAATAAGACGTGTTGACAATTTATATATTCAGCTCATTTATAGTAAAATGAGTCATCATAATACACATTATTGAGGTAATTTGGTTTCTGTGTAAAATGGAGATGTATATACATCTAACTGTTATCAGGCATTGCGGATATGAATCGAGAATAAAATTTACACTTACAAGCATTCAATGTACATTTATCTCATAATATGATCTGTCTATCTGTCAACCTGTCGACCTGTCAACTTGTCGACCTGTCAAATTGTTGTTCTTAATTTAAACTGTTGACCTGTAGACCTGTCAGCCTGTCGACCTGTCAACCTGTTGTTCTGAAGGAAAAAAATGTGTTGTTATTTTACATGTATCCTAGGTTTTTATTATACTAATTCATTAAACAATCAAAGTGTTTGTTAATATTCATTAAAAAGTAATTTGCATTCAATATACACCCAAAACATGCATTACCGCTATAAATATTATAGAGAGGTAATGTGTCGGATTTCAAGGTGATTTTTTTGAAGATGAAGGATAGTTAGAGCACAGGCACCTGACGTTACTTATTTCTTTTTTATCAAAAAAAATATACACAAATACCTAATGATATTATTAGGTATATGTGTATATTTTTTTAATAAAAGAAAAATAAGTAACGTCAGGTGCCTGTGTGGCATAGTTTTGTTCGTCGTCCGTCCGTCTATCTGTCCGTCTTTAAACTATAAATTGTTCTAAACATGACCCCCGGAGATAGGGCGGTGCCATAATGGTGAATCCAAGTTGTACATTGAAATATATCAATAGGAAAATTCTTTAAAATCTTCTTCTCAGGAACCACTAGACTAAAAAAGCTAGAGTTTATGTGAAAGCATCCTGGGGTAGTGTTGATTCTGAATTGTCAAAATCACGACCCAGAAGTAGAGCGAGCCACAGTAGGGAATCCCAAGTTCTACATGCATAAACATTGAAATATATTAGAAAAAATCTTTGAAATTCTCCTCTCAAGAACCACTGGGCCAGAAAAGCTTTAACTTATGTGGAAGCTTCCTGGGATAACGTAGATTCTAAATTGTTCAAACCATGACTCTCTGGGGGTAGGGCGGGGCCACAACAGGGAATCCCAAACTGTACATTTAAATATTAGGGACAAATCTTATTAAAAATTTTCTCAATTACCACTAGGCCAGAAAGGCTGAAACTTATGTGGAAGCATCCTGGGTTAGTGTAGACTCTAAATTTTTCAAAGCATGACTCCCTGGGGGCCAAAACAGGGAAGCCAAGTTTTACATTTAAATATAAAGGACAATCTCTAAAATCTTCTTCTCAAGAAACACTCGGCCAGAAGAGTTGAAACTAAATAGGGGAGCATCCTGGGGTAGTGTTGATTCTAAATTGTTCAAGCCATTACTCCTGGGGTAGGGCGGGGCCACATGTACAACAGGGAATCCAAGTTTTACATTTGAATATTAGGGAAAATGTTTAAAATCTTCTCAAGAACCACTAGGCCAGAAAAGCTGAAACTTAATAGGGAGCATCCTGAGGTAATGAAGATTGTAAATTGTTCAAATCATGACCTTCTGGGTTTACGGCGGAGCAATAACAGGGAATTAAAGTTTTACGTTTAAATATTAAGGCAAATCCTTAAAATCTTCTTCTCAAGAACCACTAGGCCAGAAAAGCTGAAGTTTATGTGAAAGCATCCTGGGGGAGTGTAGATTCTAAAATGTTCAAATCATGACCCCCGGGGGTAGGACAGGGCCACACAATAGGGAATCCAAGTTTTTCATTGAAATATTCAAGAAACATCATTTAAACTCTTCTAAATAACCACTTGGCCATAAATGCTGAAACTTAATATGTGGAAGTATCCTGGGGTAGTGTAGATTCTAAATTGTTCAAATCATGACCCGGGGGTAGGGTGGGGTCACAATAGGTATTACAAGGGGGAAATCTAGTAAAGAAAAGCATTTCAAAAGTTAATCATGCAGGTGATGTGGCCCATGGGCCTCTTGTTATTAATATTTGTTCATAGCAGCTTAAGTGGATTTCAAAAATCACAAATTAAAATGATTAACCAAAAATATGCTTCTTTCATGTTGTTGGGCTATGACTCATAGCAAATGAAAACAAGTAAGATGGTCTCTCACTCTGGAGGGTGGCTTGGTCCTACATTTTAACAATTTAAATTCCTCTTCATCTTTGGATGCTTTGTACCAACTTTGGTAAGAATAAGCCCAGTGATTCTAGATGAAAATATGAAAAGTTTATATAACAATTAACATTATATACATGTAACAATTAACACAATCTGACTAATCTAACATTAGTTTCATTGTGTTTATTGTTAGGAATAAGGGGTTTATAAAGTGCCACTGTCAGTAACCAATAACTTAATTCAGTAAACATTGTAGCTGCAGAACTGTACCATTTATATGGTTTTATACATTATTCTTTGACCATATTGCTACAGATCCCGTTTTGCAAAAATTGTGCAATATATGGCGCAAGCTTTTTTGCGCATGGTTGGGGGAAATTTCTCCACTTTCTCGCATTGATCAATCAACTGCCTTTTACTCCCTAATTTTAGACATTTTTAAATCAAACTGTACATTTTTTCCACCTTATTACCCTTGGCAATCAGACCTCTCTTGAATTTTTTGCCATCCAACAAAAATTCAAAACAAGTGAGTTAATTGGTCAATAGAGACAACCATAAATGGTCAGGAGGTTGGATAAAATATAAAGGTTGGTTGAAAAATATGTCTAAAATTAGGGAGTTAAAGGTAGTTGATTGACCAAATCTGGAAAATGGAGAAATTCTTCCCAAACGAGCGCAGAAAATCTTGGGCCGTAAATTGCACAATTTTTACATTACCGGATCTGTAGTGTTACGATAAAAGACTAATACTATAAAACCATAATGCTACAGTTCTGCAGCTATACACATTGCAAAACGTGTACATGTAAAATTCAACTAAATGTATTAACATTTTTTTTTTATTTATTCAATAAAACTGTAAAATAACACAATATATACTGGGAAATTTAAAAGCCATAATAAATACATTGGCAATAAATTCAGCTACAAATCAGAATTTATTATATAAATCACAAGTTAGATTACATCTATAGACATTTTTCATCTTATGAAATGGCCATACAACCAGCAAAATATTATAAGGAATTCCCTGACCATAAGACATCTTAAGATGCCAGAGCATTTATCATCTTGTATATAAACTGAAAGTATTTTATGTTTACAGTAAAACATGCTTAAAGCAAACATGCATACAATGAACTGATCGTCACTGATGCTATCAACTTATTAAACAAATTACATTTATAACAAAACAAATTGTCTGTCCCTATTGTAAAAATGTCTTCTTGAAGTACCCTTTTTACTTTGTGTGAAGTCAACACCCAAGCCATATATGCTATGCTGCCTGCATGCCTTTCTTGCTAAATATTGAATGCAGGTTTTTACAGTGCAATTTCAATTTGTTATTTGCATTATATCAGATTCTCAAACTCTTAGTTCAATTAAACATATTATGCATAACTGTTTTCATAAATACTGTATTTTGATATTTTATATATACTTGTACATCTATAAGAAAAGCATTTTTTATTTAATCTGTTTTCTTAAAAATAAGGAAAAATATACACAATGCATGATACATGTACATTTTTGAAAGAAAAAATAAACTAAGCATTTCAAAGCAAAACTTTCTTCTTCTTTTTTTTCTCTGAATACAAAGATATAGAAGCAAGGCAATTTTTCCACTTAATTTTCTTGTAGTTTAATGATTTTTTTTTTGAATATGTGTAAGATTATTGCTTGTAAATGCATGCATATGCATATTAAGAAAAAGCTTTGATGAAACATCATAAAATATGATTTCAATTTCTATTCTTTGTAATCCATCACAGTGTAATTATACAAGAAAATTATATCAAAGATACATCAAATATATTAAATGTTCTAAATTGAACAATGGAAAAAGATTGATTCTAAAGGTTATCACAACCCAGAAGGTGTGGAGAAAATTCCAGAGGTATTGATGTCATGTTCAAAAGGCTTAAACAGGAAAGTTTGTAGTACAATGCACTTCCCCTGATCAATGATCTTTCTATCCATTAGCTGAACTATGCATAGGGATTTTTCGCTGTTCCAATAAAATGTCCTAGTGATAAATCTAATACTGAACTGATCTAGACAAAAATGATATAAACAAATGCCCTCAAAATTTCAAAAATCTCACAACTGACATTTGCATAATAATCAATTAATACTTTGAAATCATGCATGTATTTAGAGAAGCCTTTAAAAAACTTTTATACTGTAAATTATGCTGATGTTAGAAAAGGCACCTGTTACATGTAATACTTTTTTATACAATTTTATAATCAACTCGGACTGTTGCAAAGTGAGTATAAATCAAGCAGTAGGTAAGGGTAGTGAAGACAGATGGTGGAACACTGTTCTTCAAGCACTAATAAATGGCAGCACAAGGTTTCCTTGGAATATCAGTTTTTTTCCAAACAGTCTGTCTGTTTTTATAACGTCATCTCATTCAAACTCCACAATAACATCACCTTCATCCACTGTCTGACCTTGTTTATAATTCACTTTCTTGACCTGAAATTTATTGTAAAAAAAACCAAAACTTTTAACACTTTCTTCTCTGTCTGTTAAATTATTTATTAGTCATTATTTTAAACGTTTGAGAGAGAAATAAATGTACAGTCAGACCTTGTTATCTCATCCACCATGACACTAGGATAAAACTTTGAGATATCCAAGGACATAGAGATATTGAGGTTAAAAGACCAAAAAATCATTTTGACAATTCCATTGTATTCAAGAAATTGGTGTTCAAGATAGGGAAGTTCAACTGTACAGTAAAACTCATTTAGTATGAACACAGATATTGCAAATTTACAGATATAGCCAAGTTATCTTGGATCCTCAGCTACATGTATATAAATTTAATGAATTCTTTATAAGGATATAACCAATTATGGATATAGTGAAGTAAATTTACATGTCCTGGCGACTTTTTATAAGCAAGTTTTACTGTATATGGAAATTATAATTTGTAGTAATGATAATGACTCACTTTAGCTATGCGGGCTGATGTCAGACTGTTCTGCATCTTCATGGCTTCCAGCACACACACTTCCTGGCCCTCAGCCACCTGTGGCAGAATATCAAATCTCAAAAATCTACAACTAGGGACTTGTAGCTTTCATAGAATACATGTACATGTTGTTTAACAAGACCACTTCAAAGCAGAGTATCCCCTTGCAAAGAAGCATTTTGGTCCCAATGTAGACTATTACTTGCATTATGCACAAACTCACTCGCCTACACACTCACAAATGCGTTATTACTTCTCCAACTTTGTTATGACAGATAATGAATTGAAACCTTATTAGTATCTTTAAAACTTCAAAGATGTGTTCTGGATATAATTCAGTGAAGCAAATAACATACCATATCCCCTGGTTTAACATCTACGGATTTGAGGACCCCTGGCATGGGGGCGAGGACTAGTGAGGACATGTCCACTTCCTGTTTGACAGGCATCAGTTTAGACATCTGACTTGCAAACTCCTCCAGGACCTTCAGCTGGTACTGTAAATTCAAATAGCAACACCCTGTACATCATTGATCATATTCATTATCCATGGGACTTGGACTGATGGAAAGACTTTAAGGTTGAATAATGGCCATTATAACAAGAGGCCCATGGGCCTTATAGGTCACCTGAGCATTATGCAGCAACTTTCCAGTGATTTAATTTGATTCATGTTTTAAGCCAGATGCTATGGCATTCACAATTTTGAAAGAGGCACAATTGATCATCATAACAATACACTTAGCAGTTGCTTAGTTTGTTTACTTAATACCCTTAGGCAGGGTGGGGGAACAAAAAATGCATTTCAAGTACTCAGTAATATTCAGCAATAATCAGTAATGCCCCTATCACACATGAACCCCTGACCCTTAGGCCTAGATCCACACATTGCACAATTTTTGAAATGGCACCCTTGCCTTTCAAAAATATTTGATTAATACCAAGGAGCAGATCTTAAACAATTCATCCAGTTTCAGTATATAAGTACACCCCCC
>PRKT01000005.1:2098011-2154525 GCA_003671525.1 Saccostrea glomerata | reverse complement strand
ATTTTCAAAGAAATAATGCATTTTCACTATATACTTATTTAGCCCCGCCCTAGCACTAGAACCCCTGACCCTGGGGCCATGAATTTCACAATTTTGGTAAAGGACTCAATGCTGATTACAATCATGCAAACAGTTTGACTGCTTGATGTCCAGGAGTAAAGAAGAAGATTTTTAAAGATTGCATTAATTTTAGTGGTTTTTGCCCCACCCCTCAGGCCCCAGGGGGGCAGGGACCATGAAATTCACTATTTTTGTTCCCCTTCACCCATAGATGCTTTGTGCCAAATTTGGTTGAAATTGGTTTAGTGGTTGCAGAGAAGAAGCTGAAAATGTTCAAATGTTAACGGACGACGCACGACGCACACCGCACGACGACGGACGAAAACAGATAGCAATAGGTCACCTGAGTTTACTCAGGTGACCTAAAAATTAAATTTGCTTACAGTTTTTCTTTGGCAAATTATTTTCATACATACCACTGTTCCAAAAAATCTAAGTTTGTATAGTCCTGCTCCAATTCTCTTTGATAACTGCAAAGAAAGTTTTGAACGAAAGACTGTATTCAAACACAATGAACATTCTCATTTTGAAATTAGAAATGACATTTTTCTAACCCTCTCTTCTATCCCTTCTAGAATTTGCTCAATTATTCAGGTTCTGTGATCAATGCCTGTATGAGCCTATATAACTCACCTGGAAAAGTTTACTCTCGCCATTGATAGCCATCTTGATGAGGGGTGAGGAGACATCAATGTCAAATGGAATAGTCATTGTTGTATCTTGAGCCACAACCTTAATCAAATAAGTATAAAATATCTATCACAAACAGCACATATCTCTCAAGATGACAAATCCTGAGCCCTGTTCAACAGAGCGAGTGCTTGCAAACATTTGGTTTGGAAGTATAAGGAATTTTGGTGAGCGCTTGCATACGTTCGCTCTGTTGAACAGGCCTCAGGTATAGCTTTACAATAGCAAATCTTGGAAATTCAATAAATCTTTCTATGATCAAAATGTCCCTAGACTTGATTATTAATATTCCTAAAAAATACTCACAGTGACCTCATTTCCAGCCAGGCTGACTTGTAATGGATAACTCTCCTCATTCAATAAAACATTCAGAGACCAGCTGCTTGGCAAGTTTTTGGCAAGAGGGATTCTGGAAATGTGACATGACAAGGGGTTTACATACTCAGTATATGCATATGTAGCATGGAGCGAAATATCAATACAGGGAGTATAGTTATTCAAACCATATAAACCTTGATCAACCATTTAAAGATTCTTTTCATGAATATCTTAACTGGTAAGATGCAGATTTACCAAAATGCTTTTAAGAAAACAGTGAAATCTGTCTCATCCGACTTGCAATGCGAGACAAATTTTGTTTGGAATAGACAAGATGTTGGATTGCACAGTGTAAAAAAACGTAAAAATTAGTAAAATTGGAAATACATTTTATGTTGGAATTTACAGAATAATGGATTTCACAGGTGGTAAATTAAACAGTTTGCACTGTATTTTTGTCTAAAACAAGAGTGTCCAATTGAGTCCAATACATCATGAAGAATAACGGAAGCCAAGATGAGAAGAAGGTACCTTTTCTTGAATCAATACCTGTTCTGATTTTTGAAACTGGTAGATACAATTTTATCTTTGATGTACATTACTGCTGCCATAGTGGCCAGTTCTATGCTCTCAGAGGGAGATAAAGTTCTACCTGCACAGAAAAAAACATATTTATATATGATAAGATATTGAAAACTTTTTCATGCATACATGATATTATTCTATGTTAAATTTAAAGCTGTACTTTTCCAAATCCATGCACATTTCAATGGTAATATATGATAAATTGTTTGTCTTTGCTCCAGGTTTCACTACACATCTTACACAATTCCTTCCAGATACCACAGCTTACATGTACCACCACTGGTACAGAAAAATACATTTACAATGACAGTGTTTGCTCTGCTCCAATTTTGTATTGTTTAATAGACTTTTGAGCTTGAATACTGTTCATTTTCTCCATATATTTAATGATACAAATGAGACCCCTTGTTATAAAGTTCCTAATGTCTTGATGTTTGCTGACCTTTAAATCCATCTGGATATACAGTGGGGAGATAACTGGTACTGATATCCCCCGCCACAAACCTCTTCTCTGTAACTATGTCTCTCAACAGAGGAATATTGTGTGTCACACCTACACAGAAACAAAAAGTATCAGTCAGGCAAGAATAGGAAGAAGCACAAATCACTTACAAATTCTACAAGGCAGTTGAGATTAAATGGCAGCCATATATTGCAAATGTGTTTAGAATTTCCTTGAGCTCATTCTTCCCTTTTCTTTGAATGATAAAACACATGAAAAAAGCAACTAAGAATTAAATTTGAAAGCATGTTTTTATCCATCATTCTAAGGAAAGGATCAATGAAATTGTGTCTGAAAATGGAGACTATACCCTTAATGACGTAAGAGTCCAAGGCCTTGACCATCACATCCAGGGCTTCCTGTCTGTTGCTTCCATATGTCACAAGCTGAAGATTAGAGTTAATGAGTTTATTAATTCATAATTAGCTTTCCATTGTGAACTTCCTCTCTGAAAATGTGTCAAATTTTATTCACGATACCCCAAAAATCTGTTTTGTAACTGGAATTTTTACCTTGCAAATCATTGGGTCATAGTAAACACTGATTTCGCTGCCCTCCTTAATACCACTATCACATCGAACCTTTTCAAAGAAAAGCAGTATAAAAAAATAAACTAAACTGCAGGTGTTAATTGGCTTCAATTTAAATATGCATGCCAATTTATCATACAAGCACTGAAAATGAACTTTTTTATAATCCTGTATACCTTCTTTATAGACAGTCTCATTATGTCTCATTATCTCCTTTGCAAAATTCTTTTCTGCCAAATTGTTTATCAATTAATATGTACATGTATTAATCTTTTCAAATAAATGTATGTAAAAAAGAGAGTTTTTAAAGAAATATCTAATAAATTATGTA
Organism: Saccostrea glomerata; assembly: GCA_003671525.1. NCBI lineage: Eukaryota > Metazoa > Mollusca > Bivalvia > Ostreida > Ostreidae > Saccostrea > Saccostrea glomerata. Next base: position 2,151,509 of record PRKT01000005.1, on the reverse strand, counting down.
GATGTTCTATTCTTTTTCTTGAAATGGTATAATACTAACCTGATCTATATGAGAAGGTTCAATGTATTTCTCCAGTCGACCAATGGAGGGCATACCAAAGCTCTTGTAAGGATCCTGGGTACAGTAAAACAAGATTTCAGTATTTCAATGCTTCTTATACATTTCAAATTACAATTCCATAGAAGATTTTTTATGAACTTTTTTTTCTCTTCAGATCTAGAGTGTAATTTTACCACATGAAATGAATACAAAAGTTATTTCTATTGAACCACAGTAAATATATATGTACCTCCGCATACACTCTACACTCGAATGCCCAGCCATCTATTGGAATATCAGACTGAGAATAGAGCAACTTATGACCTGAAATACATTAAGGAATGCTTCAAGTTTATATCTGCAAGAACAATCAGTCATGTAGCTGATTATAACATCCGCTTGTCTTAACACAATTTTTACTCATTATCTGGACAAGTTTTTTTTGCACCCTGATACATGTACATGTAATTGTATGCAGCTGTAGCTAAAATTGTTTATAAGGAATATGCCCTTTATTCGAACATTTGCAAAAATGCAAAACCTAATAATTTAAGACTAAACATACATGAATATAGTTAAATTCAAATTTTGCTATTCCAAACATGACAGGATTGTCAATATCTTCCAGATATTAAAGAGAGATATAGATGTAGACACAGAAAAAAATTAAGCACTAAGGACTGCCTATTCAGGTTCACATACCCCTTTTATACAGCTTTGAGATGGCAAAATTGAACTGCAATGCTTGTGAAACAAAATTAATGCGTACCTCTCAGATATCAAGTGAATAATCTGATAATATATCTATCCCAATAATACAAACCTTTAGCGGAGCGAATCATTTGGTGAACAATATCGATCCCTGTAATACACTCTGTGATAGGATGCTCTACTTGAAGACGAGTGTTCATCTCAAGGAAATAAAAATTCTTCTGGGAATCCACAAGAAACTCCACAGTGCCTTTAACAGACAATTCCACACTATAAGATTTAAAATCTTAAAATTTAAGTTTTTTATGCATACATGTATGTTGCTTGGATTCAATGAGAACTGTTTGAACAAAGAGCAGGACCTTGGTTTATATTGTCTCATTTGAAGAACTACATGCATGTATGTCCCACAAAGGATTTGAATCCATGAGTTAAGGATTACCTCTACTCTGCATTTTAAAGCAAACCCTCTAAATTTGAATTAAAACATAATTAAATGCAGTATCACTAACGTACCAGCTGAGGAGTATTTGACTTGCTTGGCCAGGGCAGTAGCCTGCTCCCCCATTCTCCTTCTCATGTCTGGGTCTACAAATGTGCTGTAAAAGAAATGTGTAATGAAACCCATGTGCACTGTAATAAACATTTCCATCCAAAATAAGGGGGAAAGGAAAATCAAGGATCTAAACATTCTTACAGTGCTGTCAAGAATGTGTCACACTTCAAGATATATTATTCCAATTCATTTTACAAAAGTAATAGATGCTTTTCTTTGATAGTATTACATGTACTCTAACATATGAAACAGCTGGTGTTCTTAATAAAAGATGTGTTGACAAAATGTACATGAAAGCTAGGGCTGCCACGGTTCAGACATTTTTCGGTTCGGTTCGGTTCAGAAAATAAATTCTCGGTTTTCGGTTTTTTCGGTTCGGTTTTCATTTTGAGAATTTAAATAAAACATCTTTATATATATCAAAGGATAATAAGGATTAAGGACATTGTGAAAAGTACTATTTTGCTGACACAAATTTCTATCCATTTTATTCAACAGAACAAGTTGTTAAATGTAACAAAAAATAACAAAATAATAAACTTCTTGTTTAAAATAAAATAAAATAAATATAGTTATTGACTAGAGTTATCACCAAATCACAAGTGTGTGAATACTTCACGTTTTTGAAAGTAGGGGACGTGAGTGACAAAACAACTACTTGTGATTTGGTTTTCCTTCCACAAGTGTATGCCATGTTTAAATGTCTTCGATGTTACCTGTATTTTCATTGGTTAAAGAACCCTTCATTGAAATAAACAACCAATCACAACGCGTGTTGCAAGCAAATTAGTATTAGATAAAAGATAAAAAACCGAACCGAATTCCGGAAAACCTGACTCGAACTGAACCGAATGCCATTTCGGAGCGGTTAACCGAGTTTTCGGTTAACCGTGACAGCCCTAACGAAAGCTGCCTTTTATTACACATAATATGTTTTGTCTACAAAGGTTACACACCTTGGGGCCTCTTCAATCACCTTCTGGTTTCTCCTCTGAATTGAACATTCTCTCTCATTTAACCACAGTGCATTCCCATGCTTATCACACAGAACCTGAAATAGGTATTTTTGATTAGGTAATTTTCATTAAAATTTTAAGTAATTCATGTACATATACAGCAAGTACCTTCTTAATGGTTTACTTCAAAATCAAATTACATATATGATTATTGGTACATGTATCTTGTTGCATATAAAACACATAAAATGAAAATAATTATGTTTTAAGCTGACTTGTTGAAGATATTGTTTAATTTTCATGATTTTTTTGTAGAAATTAAACCTATTTCATTTATTCTGTAATAAAGCCAGACCAGGAAAGACGATCATTTACTAACAATATATATACATGTTATGAACAATTATGGTACATGCGCCTACATGCACATGAATTACAAACCATCGATATTGCAATTTAGGGAAAACCAAGAAATTTGATCCCCCCCAAAAAAATGAAAAACACCTTGCATAGTGCACGTATCTTTTAAAGTTTGATAAATAGAATCTAATCCTCCAACATACCTGCATTTCAATATGTCTTGGATTATCAATGTATTTCTCAATCAACATCCTGTCATCCCCAAAGCTGGAGGCGGCCTCCTGTTTGGACAAGCGGTAGGCATCTCTGTCAATTTATACATATACATAATTATATAGCCTGTTTTAAAATTTCAAAATTCAGGGAATACAATATTCAAGTGTTCTTTGGATTGAGAAGGTTTCAATTTTCATCAAAAGAATCATTTTAATCTAGCTCCTGAAGCGGTTAATCCATATTACTGTTCCAGATTTATCTGTTCATGTGTCACTTATATTGTTTATGTCTATCTAAATATATCTTCTCTTCAGTCCACATATTCTACCCAATCTATATTCTATTCTACTTTTGTTCAAGCATATTATGTCCTCATCACCTACATGTATACACTGAAAAAGAATGCTTTTTTTCACATATATGTAAAAATGTACTAATATGAATGATTTCTACATTCTTAGGTAGAATTTGTGTAATACTCTAATTTAATCTACTGTAAATACAGAGATATTCATTGGGGATCATATTTCTTTGGTTTTTTTTTTTAAACTTTTATCGTAAAAATTCTTCTAAAACAAAATGTTAACCAGTATATTGTTACATTATGTTTGTGTTTGAAACAATGGAATTTAATCCCCATGAAATGATCAAAGATCATAAATCAATGACAAGAGGCCCATGGGCCACATCGCTCACCTGAGTAACTTGGGTGATGCAGTTCTTACCAAATTCCCCCTCTTCCTATACCTATCATGCCCCACTACACCCTTCCCTTTAATGATTTTAAGAATTTAATATCTACACTACCCATGCTCTCATATAACTTTCAGCTTTCCTGGCCCAGTGGTTCTTGAGAAGAAGATTTTTAAAGATTTGTTCTATATATTTCTATGTAAAACTTGGATTCCCTATTGTGGCTCCACCCTACCAACGGGGGTCATGACTTTAACAATTTGATATCTACACTATTCAAGGATGATTCCACATAGGTTTCAGCTTTCCTGGCCCAGTGGCTTTTGAGAAGAAGATTTTTAAAGATTTGTTCTATATATACTTATGTAAAACTTGGATTCCCTATTGTGGCCCCATCCTACCAAGGGGGTCATGATTTTAACAATTTAATATCTACACTATGTAAGGATGCTTCCAAATAAGTTTCAGCTTTCCTGGCCCAGTGGTTCTTGAGAAGAAGATTTTTAAGATTTGTTCTATATATTTCTATGTCAAAATTGTATTCCCTATTGTGGCCCGGCCCTACCCTCAGGGGTCATGATTTTAACAATTCAATATATACACAATTCAAGGATGCTTCCACATAAGTTTCAGCTTTCCTGGCCCAGTGGTTCTTGAGAAGAAGATTTTTAAAGATTTGTTCTATATATTCCTATGTAAAACTTGGATTCCCTATTGTGGCCCTGCCCAACCCCCGGGGGTCATGATTTTAACAATTTAATATCTACACTACCCAAGGATGCTTCCAAAAAAGTTTTAGCTTTCCTGGCCCAGTTGTTCTTGAGAAGAAGATTTTTAAAGATTTGTTCTATATATTTCTATGTCAAACTTGGATTCCCTATTGTGGCCCCGCCCAACCCCCCGGGGGTCATGATTTTAACAATTTAATATCTACACTACCCAAGGATGTTTCCACATAAGTTTCAGCTTTCCTGGCCCAGTTGTTCTTAAGAAGAAGATTTTTTAGTGACTGCACCCTATTTTTGTCTTTTCTTGATTATCTCCCCTTGTAAGAGGACTTGGCCCTTCATTTTAACAATTTAAACTCCCCTTCACCTAAGGATGCCTTGTACCAAGTTTGGTTATAATTGGTTCATTGGTTCTTGAGAAGAAGTCGAAAATGTGAAAAGTTTACAGACGGACGGACAGACAGCTAGACAGACAGACAGACAGACGGACGGATGACGGACAAAATGTGATCAGAAAAGCTCACTTGAGCCTTCGGCTCAGGTGAGCTAAAAAATTATCCCCATGTCTGCTTGAACAGTGTGTTGTAAACCTTGCTTCTTTGTCATTCCAAGCTATCCTCATTCCCTTTCCACCACCACCAGCTGAGGCCTTAATCATTACAGGGTATCCTACAACATACAAAAGCTAATGAAGTCTTAACCTACAACACAGATCAAAATCTCTTGACTTCTTATCGTCACATTCATTACTCTTACTTTATTATCAACTTTTGCTAGCTCTGGTGAGTTCATTATGGCAATAATTTTAAGGTGTCTATCTTCTGGATGCATATGGTCAGTTTAATATACAAAGATCTGATTAGTAGCTGAAGCACAGTGAAGCAACTCTATCTAGTATATAAACAAAATTTTTTTTTTATTTTTCCCTACTCTACATGGGAAGTGGGAATTTGAAGGGACATGCAAGTCTAAATTAAGTGGAAATTTGAAGGGACACATAAGTGTCCTGCAAGGACACTGAGAAGTTTTGACAACTTATTGGCACTAAAGAGAGCTTGATGATTAGTGACACTTCTCTGTTTAGTGTTTTAATGTATTAAATGAAAATATTAGAAAAATATTTCATTTGAAAGAGCCACAACACTCAGATAAACAAAAATACAGTCAAACCTTGTTACTTCAAACTCAATCAGACCAAGAAAAACTTAGCAATATCTAAAGAATCAAGATATTGAAGATAAAAAAAATCAAAGAAAAAGGAGTAGAACTTCACTTTGACTTCCATATATCCATGGTATTTGAGACATCGAAGTTCAAGATACTTATGTTTTACTATAAATCAATTACACCAACCGGTAAGTACAAACCAATTTCACTGGCCAGTTTTACACCTTTAACATGTACAAACCAATTTCATTGGCCTGTTTCACACCTTAAACATGTACAAACCAATTTCATTGGCCTGTTTCACACCTTAAACATGTACAAACCAATTTCATTGGCCTGTTTCACACCTTAAACATGTACAAACCAATTTCATTGGCCAGCTTGACACAGTGTTCTCCATCTTCCACCACTCCATCATGGCCTGGGATCATGTTGACCTTGGCTTTGCTGGCAATTCTCTTACTTTCTATCTTGTCTCCCATGGCTTTAATAGAGTGACTGCTGGGACCAATGAATTCTACTCCTATTTCTGCCTATAGACACATTAACAAATGAAAAAAAAATACATGTATATATCATATTTATGTTTTCTGAGATTTCAAGTTTCAGTACTGAATTGCCTTTATGGCATTAGAAAAGCTTTAAGATCTACCAATTTTGCTGCAAAAACAGTATTTTCTGAGAGGAACCCATATCCTGGATGCACCTGAAATTTAAAAAAAAACAAGATGTGTTGTGAAACACTATGCGCCCTGCAGCAACAAAATTCGAAAAAGCTATTTTTAGCATATAGGTTACAGTGAAGGTCACAAGGTCATTGACCTTAGTGTCTTTGAAGAAATTGATTAGTGGAGTATGTATACCAAATATGAAGTCTCTAACTTTCAGGATTCAAAAGTTAATGCAAAGGTTAAAGTTTGCAGAAAAAAAAAATTTTTTAGCATATACCTCACAGTCAAGATCGCAAGGTCATTGATGTTGGTGTCATTTGAAAGAACTGAATTAGTGAAGTAAGCATACCAAATATGAAGTCTCTACCTTTTAGCGTTCAAAAGTTACGGCGAAGGTTAAAGTTTGAAGACAACAAACAAACAAACAGACAGACAGGACAAAAACAATATACGCCTCGGATCTATCGATAAAATTATAAGGATAATACATGTTGAATGTTCTGTGGAAAGGGTGAGAGAACCATAATTTCTTGTAATTTTTTTTGCCTACTTACAGCTTGGGCTCCAGTATCTTTGACAGCACGGAGAATGGCGTCCATGTTGAGATAACTCTGGCTGGTGGGAGGCGGGCCCACACAGATGGCCTCATCAGCCAATCGTGTGTGAAGCTAGAATAGAATGAAAATGACATTGTCTGCAATTGAGAAGATGTTCCTATTCTGATAGACATGCAAACATGTGGCAATAAATCTGACATGTAACTTCTAAAGCTCAAACGCATTTGTATATACATGCATGTACTTAAAAATGTATTCTAATTGAAAATTTTTAAAATAGTTTAATTCATGTATAGATATCTCTACGAAAAGTTTACTTTAAATAATCATATTTCAATTTATTTTAAACACAGTACATGTATCAAAATGACTGCATTTCTCCATTTTTATTTGCACTCCAAACAATCACTTAACACTTAAGGATGAAATAATTTTTTGTCATATTGCAGTCCAGCATTAATTAAATGTTCATATACTTACAGACAATGAATCTGCCTCACTATGAACTGCTACAGTTTTGATTCCCAGTCTCTTACATGTATGAATCACACGACAGGCGATTTCTCCACGGTTAGCAATGAGTATCTTCTCAAAAACCTTTGATGATGAAGAGATTGATAATATCTTGGTCTTCTATTTTAAACAAATTCTTTATAAAAATGATTCATTGCAAAATAATGCATCTTTTCAAAAGCATTAACTTATAGTAGTTAGTACAGATACATATATTTCATTCAAATATTAGAGTTCTCACAATTATAAAGCAGTCAGAGTTTATTCTTCATAATTTTTTCAGATTAGGAGTAACTGTATGCTGTAAGAGTTATACAAATGTTTATATGCAACAGCTAGATCACAGAAGCAGGCATCAGTTTTAACTCAAACACCAAAGCTTTTGAAATTATATACTAAGATTTGACCCCATCATAGAAGGTACGAAAAATACCATACAGAGGGTGCTTGTTTGATCTGCTTAGCAGCAACACAAACTTGAAATACTAATACTTGCTAAATTATCCTCTTCCATCCCCTAAGAGAAGCACAAGGCCAATGAAATGTTAGTACATATCTACAAGTTTTACCTCTTCTCCTTCATTATACTTGTCATTCCAGTACAGGTTTTTCAGCTTTGGTGCAGTGGTGTAAATGCTTCTCTTACATTCTGCAGGCTACAAAAATACAAAATCATTATATTTAATTGGGTACATTTAGAATTGATAATACAGTAACTGAATTACATAAAGATGAATGCCTATACACTGTAATGGTGATAATCATATAGTTAGAATGATCTAACTGTGTCTCGGTACAAGCCCTCACCACAGTTTGAATACGTCCCATATACTTGCAATGTAGCAAATCGGAGCGGATCCGCTCCGAAACAATTTTGAAGAATATAAAAGGATTTGCACTGAAAATAACTACCAAATTAATCAAAACAAACCTTTTTGAGATTGCTTATGCCTTTTATCCCAGAAAATAATCCATCTAAAGACGAAAATCCAATTAATTTTCTAAACGTTTTTCTCTCGCTTCAAATTTACCAGCCATGTTTACATTCAGAACTCTCTAGATTGTTCGTAGTAAATGCACTGAGTTATAGTGAGTACAAGTTATCGCCCATGTTTCTTTTGCTACATTACGAATAAACGGAATGAATTCTATCGTTAAACCAGGTCCGTAGGACAATATTATTTTAACGATCCGTAGGACAATATTATTTTACCGATAAAACGTTCTTCCTAATAATCATAGAGTTAAAGCTTTATTATTGCTGTAAAACAAGGTTTCAGAAATGTTGCTTTGACACTCTTGTCCAATATTATTTTTTGCATCGTGTTTCACCATTTTTAAAAAGAAAAAAAAGAAGGAGGTACAGTTTCAATACAAATAAAGCCCTATAATTTTCTAAAATATGAAAGTGATATAAGAAATTGATTTAATTCTTTCTGAATCATAGGAATTCTCTGCAGTAAGAATACACAAATGGTTTTTCTCATATGACCTCCTAAATACCAATTGTGACATCATTAACTTGTGCATTTTCCCGTATTTTCTTAAAAAGTTACAGAAGACCTCAATTTTCAGTGGAATTTTCTTTCAGAAAACATACTCTGCAACCGACGCCAAGAGAGACTTTGAGATATGTGATTTTTCATAGCTGTTTGCATAATATATCCAAAAATTAAAGCCGGCGACAGTGGCAGAGAGTATTTTCTATAGGAAAATTAGCAGAAAAACGGGTCATTTTAAAACTTTTCTGCATAAAACTTAAAAATGTACCAAATTAATGATGTCATATTTTCAAGAAAGGTTCTTCTTCATTCCATATTCTTTAATGATTCATCATATTCATCTACTCAACTATTGTTAAAGCTAATTTCATAACTTTTTAAGAACATTAGATTTTTAGGGCACAATAAAGCTTGAACTGTAACGTCTTCTTTCATTGAAAAGTCTGAAAAATCGATGCCTCAAACTGATTTGCTTTGAAATGTAATTTTCCCAAAATTATTTGATAATGACTATTATATTAAGTAAGCCTATTTTGTACATTTTTACATGCCTGTGGTACTGGACCTTTACGTATTACAGTTATTTGAGTTATTTTTATTGCATTTACAAAATGTGTGCTACTTCTCATTCTTGTTTATTTAATACATGTACACTGTAAATAGAAAATAGAACGAATAGGATGCCAACTTGCTGCAGGCTGACCATCGTCGGAAACCCACGGGTGATCTCGTCTTTACTTATCACCGGGTGATAAGTAAAGACGAGATCACCCGTGGGTTTCCGACGATGCAGGCTGACAGAGTCTGCTTTTATCTTTTTCTGGCATTTTCACATACAATTATGTCTACAAACTTTCGATGAACATAACAATAAAAAACAAGTCTACAGATCCTAATCATACTAATAAGCGAAATATCTTCTTTTTTTATGTAGCCGGAAAGTGCACTTCTTAGTTTTTACACAAAGTTGAAGGACATTTGCATAGCTTAGTTGGCGTGCAACTTTAAAGGCACTTTGCATGAACAAAGCATGCAAAATAATAAAAGTGTGATCAAAAATTAAAATGATAAATAAAAAAATTCTGAAATATACACCTGACATGTTGATCTAACAGCCTGCACACCACATAATTGGAACGATCTCTGAAGTCTTAACACCGTCGTCGCCATGTTTTGTAGCTAGTTCACCATCGGCAATCCTCGGCTGACTCGCCTAAGCTCCATAGGTAATCCGAGGAACTCCGAGTGGCTAGTTCACCTGAAAATCTGATCATCGGACAAATACGGATAGATCTCCATTGGCTCAAACGACCTCGAAGTGGATTTTAAAGGTTCATTCTCTATAAGGCCATTTTTCGGCCTACGATAAAATCACTTTAAAATGTGATTTTATATAACTATAATCATTCTATTTCATGGTTTTGATGTTTGTTTTACAACATCAATCATCTAAGTCACGTGATTTAGCGATAAAAAATGTCTGTCAGTTAAAGAAAAATTGAGGGTAGGTCTATTTAAATCAAGTTTATATGCATGTTTCTGAATGTAAATGATCAAAAATTGTTTATTTGTGTCGAAAATACATCAGACCTAAGAAATAAATTCGAAGATTTTTTAAATTTAAGGTTCAAGATATTTTTAATGACAAGAATCCCGATGCATCCACATTTTGCAAATTTTGAATGCAAATCTTTACAAATTCACATTGTATGGTGCTAAAAAAAGTTTGCTTCGCAATTTATTGAACAGCATTATATCATATATAATTATATTGTAATTGTATATCATTTCTATAGGTGTGGTACTTATTTTACGCATAAAATAACCATGTTAGAAATGAAGTTTCTAAGTTTCTATTGAACTCTAAAAGTTATGTATCTAATGTTGAAAGCACTGGATGGATTTTGATGGCGATTAAATAAAACTGAAGTAGTAATTAAGAAAGGAAATTCAACAATTGCAAAAAATAGAGAATTAACAGCATAAGAATATCAAAACAAGTACATGTTGACTATCCATATACATGTAAATAGTCAATACATATAACTGAGAGCGGTTGCATTAAAATATGCATCTTTAAGTAAAATGAAAAAGCGCCGTAAAAAGGCTTTGCTTTTATTTAGTTATTCGTGTTGCACGATATATTCAATTAAAAATGCAATCTTAACTTTATGTATTTATATGTATAAAAGTTGAGAGCCTCCCCCCCGTGTCTTACGGCACCACATAAAATGGAGCAGAATTTTAACAAATCCTTCAGCTATGGATATCAGATTTTGAAGTTTTCGTATATAGTAGTATATGGACTTAAGAGTTCTACATCACCGAGGTACAAAATGGACCCTTAGGGTTTGAAACCTGTAGGTTAAATTCAGTCTCTTTCCCAGTGCAGCGTCAAAAACTTGTTTAACACGGATAGTGACAGTTCCCTACCTAAGTCTTTAGCATTTACAGTAAAATGTTATCGGTCTTTAGGATAATATCTTTTTGAAATAAAAAAAAGGTCCCGTCCCGCGTTGGACGTTGGTTATCAATGCAACTATGCTTAAAAACTTGATCTTAAGTGGATGATTTCGTTATCTGGTTGAAAAATCCTGGGTTAAAAATGGGTTAAAGCAAAATTCAATTAGCAATCACATATTACATTTAGGAATCCCTCTCCTCTTTACCTATTTTCTAAGACAGGACTAATGTTATGGTAACTTATATCGATGATATCAAAGAAGTGTGATGAATAGATTGTGTCCTCTCAATATTTAATACCCAGTTAACAAAATATTGATCACATGATACTCGTACGGAAGTGTCCATATAAGAATTATGTGTGTACCCATAGGAAAAAAGTCTATAATACAAATGATAAATGCATGTTACCACTTCAACCAAGATTGCTTTCATCATTTCTAGAACATAAACAACACTCATAAGGAAAAACAAAGAATATATGCAGCACTCATAACGAAATTGAAAGAAGTAGCATATATAGATATACATTTGTACTAAACTATCATTTTTGATATAAAAGATATCTCATATTCACACCTAAATTCTATAAAAAGTTTTTTTTTTCTTAATTTTTATCAGACATTTCAAAGTCTGACATCCAGTCTTCTCAGTCCTTTGATTTTTAGATTTTTAAGTAAAAAGTTCACTTTTTTTTTTAGTAAATATGCATGGCTGATATAAATCTTAGTAAATCAACAGAACATTGTACTCTAACCAAAAGTTTATAAAAAGAAATAATCTACATAAGCTGATATCCTTCATTGTGAGTAGATAGCTTTTTCTGCAAATATCGTAAAAATGAAATGAAAAGTTTTTATTTAGATGTCATAACCACCTTTAACCAATTTCATAATTTGGTAGTCATTTTTTATGTTTATAAGAAAATTACATGCAAATTTTGGTGTTGGTTAAAGGTGGTTATGACATGCGTAGGAGCTATCTAACACAGCCACCCTCTTGAGTGTTCCCATTACTCTAATGCTAATACGGACCGAGAGCGCCTTACTTTGTGACCCTATATCATTAAAAATACTATTGTATCATGAACCAACCAATATTTATCATTAAATTGGAACATAAGCCTAGTGATTCATGCAATTTTTAAGGGAAAAAATACTATCTGAAAATTTGAAGTCATTGTAGGCCGCAAAACGGCCTTATAGAGAATGATCCTTTAAAGGACTCAGATAGCATGATTCCAAAACAGGGACTACCTCACTTATGTAACACAGGGTAATTAGTCCATTCCCATATCATACCAACGAAAAAGTACAAGCAAATTCAAGGAATTGTGGTCCCCCGCTTTCGGTGTCTTTGTGGGTGAGATGTCGGTTTTTATAAATCATCACTGAACTCAAAGGTCAAGGTCAAAGGGTCAAAGTTTTTTGGTATTCAATGAAAGGTCTTCTAACAAGCATTACGTATGTAAAGTATGAAATACCTACATGTAGCCCTTACCATTCAAAAGTTATGGCCAAGGCTAAAGTTTTTCATAAGTAAAATTTGAACTAAATTTAATATATTAACATTCAAAACTCAAAATCATTTTAGAAATTTGAGTTGTTAAGTGTTACACGGACCATATTTACAAATTTATTGAATAATAAGAGGTCATCACTGTACGGGCAAAACTTAGAGAAAACTTACCTCAAGGATCAAAATTACAATGAAGTAACCAGGCACGTATATATTTGTCATAACCTTGAAATGAGTATTGCCAAAGTAGAATAATTGTGTTCACAGCGAGGAATTAAATTTTGCACTCCTTGAATTGCAAACAAAAAAGGAGGAGGGGTTTTAAAAGTACGCGTCCGTCACCTCCCGTCACCACTTGGACAAGGGCCACTCGTATATACGCGTAATTGCAAAAAAAATATTGGTAGGGTGGAGAACACTCACCCTACTCTACAACACCGCTACCATTTTTTTTGGGGGGGGGGTGGGGTGTATTGTATTTTAAAGGGGGTGGGTTTTTTAATTTTACACTACAAAAATTTGGCAACTAACACTAATGTATAAAAACAAAATGTTAAAGTTGGTACAAATAGTTCGATAACTTCGAGACTTTCAACCCTAACATAACGGACAGAAACACCGTCAATCAGATATCATCGTACTGACGAATCCTATTTGTACAATTTCTCTTAGTGGGAAACAAGGATGTATTCATCGTAAAATCCGTGTTATTGTCTTACCATTCGTATATATAAGTAATGCAGAGAAATTAAGATTGAATTTATAAAATACAGCATCCTTCAAACTCAGACTGGTATTCTTTTCACACAGCTAGATCTTTTTTGTTAAAAGGTAGGTCCCATTAACATATTTTATATAAACAAAGAATAACATTTTTTTGCCTTAAAAGTATATTAATAGCTTAAATTCTTGTATATGCTTTTTACAGGAAAAAAATATGTAGGAGAAAAGATAAGTAAAATGACAATTGTCCCTTGTGTCAGCTTTTTGGTATACTGTAGTATATGTCCTTATGCTTAAAAATTCCAGAAAACTTTCTTTTTTTAAAAAGGGTTTTTTTATAATCTGGATAGATATATCTTTTGTATTTCTGACAAAAACTCTTCTATTTTGAATCTTATACCATGTGACAAATAATTGAGATCGCAGTATTTCGATTTTCTTTGAACAATGAAGAAGACGAACGTACGAAAGACAATAGGGCCACATAAAAAAATATTTTTATCTCGTAATTACGAGAAAAGATCTCGTTATAACGAGAAAATATCTCGTTATTACGAGTTAATTATCTCGTTATTACGAGAAAAGATCTCGTTACAACGAGAAAAGATCTCGTTATTACGAGTTAATTATCTCGTTATTACGAGAAAAGATCTCGTTATTACGAGAAAAGATCTATAAAAAATGGTGCGTTTCATTGTTCTACTCTCTCTTAATGTCAAATGGATGAACCTTCAGAATTCATAAAATTAGTAAAAGAAATATCAGAAGAAGGAGCAAAGCAGATGGAAAAAGAAAAGAATGCTGTTTAATAATTCTTCAATGCATTTACAGTATATAACTCCATCGAACCTACACTTGAATGGAATGTCATTTTTTGATACCCCCTTTTTTTAATTACCAAATAAATATAGAATCTCTAATGGTTTGCAATGGTATATGAATTTATCTAACGTGTTGTGTGTTTTCTATCCATGAGCCTTTGCAACCTATGAGATTGTTTTAATCACATGATTTATCCTAGTCGTGTAATTAAACTTCGTGTTACTTAATCCCAGATCGAAGCACAATTTAATAACTTCGTCCTCTTCACACATTTTTATTAAAGAAAAAATTCCAAGAAAATGGCATAAATATATATTTATAATCATCTCGTAATTACGAGATCTTTTCTCGTTATAATAAATTATATTGTGTTTGAAATATAATTTCTAATCCATGAATTTAAAACACATGGAATGCACTTCAAATTCAGAAACATATTTTTGATTAATTTTTTTTTTAAATCAAAAGATATTTTATTTTGATGAAATCAACATGCACTCGATTTGTATTCCCTTCCACTGTTATGCAATACAAGAGCCTCGAAGAGTTAGGGATCAGGCAAAATGATGGGACCAGGGGCAAAAATCTTTTTTAGCATTAAGTACCCATGGTTTTTTTTACTTAACTCAAGAGTCAAGAGACACATTTTACGCATCGTTAAACTTTTTAAAGAGTTTTATAAAAGTCATTCATACGAAGTGCAAATTAAAACTTCAGATTAACGTTGCATGCAAAATTTAACAAGTAACAAACTCCTTCAGGTAATATACATACCGGGTAAAAGTAATTGTTAACATTGTACAGTATTATTTTTGACACAATATTCTCACTATAACCAATAAAATATAACCCGGGAACAGTAACCTTGTTTATAAATGTAAAGGCATGACAAAGATACTTTTTAATACGAAAGCCAAAGCACATGTAATTTGTTTAAAATGAGATACTACAATGTATTAATTTTGTACTGCCATGGCTTTCTTCGATGAAAATAATTTAGAAGTTCCTTCTCGATTTGTAAATTGCTCTTTTCCTCCTATAAAGTGAACACTTAGAAGTTTTGTTAAGTGTAGAGCTTACTGGCATACACGCATTGTCAAGTTAATAAATTTTACGGGTTTCTTTGAGCTTTTTGTCTATTTCATTGTTTTCAAAACAACGTATTTTCCAATAAAACTTACAATGTAAGAATTAATGAACCCGTGGAAAATGATTACAAAAACAGCATAATTACAATGTCTAATTTTTTTGTTAAATTTTATGTTCTTATTAAATAGCAAAGTCACGAGGTGGAGAATTCAATATAAAATATTAATATGTCGATAACAACAAACAATTTAACGACAGGGGACTCGTGTTCTAACAAAGCATTTCTTTTAGTGAAGGATTGTGTTTCAGCTGATGTTTTCAGAGTTCGAAAGGTGCAAATACGCATCAGGCATTGGACTTCAGAGTCAAACAAGCTACAAATGATGTTCTAAATAATAATTAAATGATATTGTTATGTAATTAACACATGTATATTGTATAGCCTGTACAAATCTTATGTATGAATATTGTATACCTACAATGACTCCAAATGGTACTGTTTACAGCAATAATATAATGACTTAGGAATCATTGCACGTGGGATATAATGACCCGGTCATTATTATTAATGACCGCTAGATAATGACCTCTTACTAAAAAATTCCTTTTTGAGTGAAGTTAATGCATAAAAAAAATTATTATTCGAGAAAACATGTTTTTAAAATTGTGCATGGTCTGTTTTGCATTACAATAGAGAATACGGTAAAATTAAGCTATTTGTAAGTTTTTTATGCCCCCGTAAACGAAGTTTCGGGGGTGTATAATTTTTTGCCGTGTCCGTCCGACTGTCTGTCTGTTTGTCCGCAAAAACTTTAACCTTGCCCATTACTTTTGATTTAGTGGAACTATGACTTTCATATTTCATATGTGTATTCCTTGTAACAAGACCTTTCTTTGGGTACCACTAAATCTGACCTTTTGACCTTGGAGTTTGACCCACTTTTACACAAAAATTCCAAACTTTTACTTTGGTCATATCTTTTGAACAGTAGATACCAGGACTTTTATACTTCATATACAGGTAAACTTCGTTATCTCGACATCGGCGGGACTATCAGGAAATGTCGAGATATCCGATGTGTCGAGATATCAGAGTTGAGACTCAACGTCCTTAATAATTTAGGTACTGTTTAGTAAAACATACGTGTAACTACGTACATGTCTTCAATACACTATAGCTCGTTTGTTTTAGCTATTCATCTATATTTAATAAAAAATCTGAGAAATTATATACAAATTTAATTTATGAAATAATGGAAATCTTCTAATTTTACTAATAAAATGTATGTATGTATTCCTTCTGAAAAGACAATTCATTGAATACCAACGACATTGAATTTTTGACCTTGGATATTTCTATTTTTATGAGAAAACTTTAACCTTGACGCTAATTTTTTAACAGTAATAGCAAGTGCTTTCATACTTCCCATATGTTATTCTTGTGAAAAGACCTTTCATTGGATCCCAAGAACGTTGACCCTTTGAACTTAACCTTGGAGTTTGACCTACTTTTTAAAATTTTTAACCTTGGTCATATCTTTTGAACAGTAGATACCAGGACTTTCATACTTCACCCATGTATTCTTTGTGACAACATCTTACACTGGATACCATCAACTGACTTTTTGACCTTGACCTTAAAGATTTCCGTACTTATGAAAAAACTTTATCCTTGGCCATAACTTTTCAACGCTAAGGGCTAGTGCTTTCATAAGTCACATAAGTATGTAATCCTTGTGAAAAAAACATTCATTGGATACCAAGAACGTTGACCCTTTGACCTTGACCTTGGAGTTTGACTTCCTTTAAAAAGCAAATCTTGACCATAACTTTTGAAGGGTTAGGACTAGTGCTTTCATACTTTTCATATTTAATTCCTGTGACAAGACCTTTCATTTGATATCAAGAATTTTGACCTTTTAACCTTGACCTTAGAGTTTGACCTACTTTTTGAAATTTTTAACCTTGGCCATAACTTTTGAAGGGTTAGGGCTAGGGCTTTCATACTTCACATATGTATTCTTTGTGGCAAGACCTTTCATGGAATACCAATTTCTTTGACCTTGACCATTTCCGTACTTATGAAAAAAAAACTTAAACCTTGGCCTACTTTCATGATCATGTTTCGCCATTGTATTTCCAGTGAAAATACTCTACTTTGGGTACTAATATATTAAATTTTCATTTAAGAAAAGTTTAATCTTCACTATGTTGCCATACGGGGGCATCAGTGTTTCACAAACCAATCTCATTTTCAGATGTCATTGGCCGAAAATAATAAAACTTAAAAAATCGATTTCAATCTATTCATGTTCAGCATCTATATTAATGAATTATAAATCCATAATGTTTTCTTCTTCTACGCAATTACTTCATTTAAATTTTACCATTGAAGGAAGGAGTAAATTTTAAAACCCATAAAATGCCAAGAATTCCAGGAACAATTTTCACATTATTCATGTTAATCGGTGGTCTAAATGCCGTTGGAATTTTGGTACAAAATAAAATCTTGGACGTTCCGGTCCTGGCCACCTATAAAATTATTGGTTTGAAAGGTTGTGCCAAACAATGCACAAAACGCAGCGGCCAGTGTCTTGCATTCACTTATCAGAAAGAGTACCTGCTCTGTAATCTTTTGGATATCACCTCTGCCGCAGCCCCGGACAAATTGAAGGCAAAAGAAGGATTTACTTACAGTGAAATAAACACTTGGGCGGAAGTAAGTTTGCACTTTATAGAAGGTACAATTTATCAAAATACTACAGTGCCGAATTCTGTTAAGGATAAGGATAAAAGAAAAAAAATGAACGTTCATAAAAGGCCTTATGGAAATAGCGAAAATACATGGTGGTACATGTATGGGTGGTTGTTGTTAATGATTTCAAAATAATCTTCACATTTATTTTGTTTAATTAAATTTGAAAGTTTTGATTATTAAAGAGCACGGGGTTAGTTTCAAATCCCGTTTTTTACAGGGTGATTTAACAAGTACAAGTCACAGTTTTAATAAAAGTTGAACAGTATACATTTAAGAATTTATTTTTTTTTCCAAAAAAAAAAATATTAACTACATCACGAAACAATTCTATCAACATGAAAGTATAATTGCTGTATTGTTCATTCTCAAGACAGAAGTTTTAAATATTTGAACACCAAAGGCAGTTTTCAATTTAATTATGATCATTTTTATACGAGCAAAATGGTTGCAATGTTTCCCAGTCAGTGACCTCATTTGATTTCTGAACTCCCTTATGGCTTAAATTCTGAGGTCATTTGAAAAGTCCTGTGTCCTTGAAAGATGCGTGGTTTTCATAGAGTCCTTTTTTTTTTAAAAATAGTATACATTACTTTAAATGAGTTTGGAGATTTTCTGCAGTGTGCATACTTTAGGTAAAAATTGTCCATAGATCCATTTTTATAGAAAATATCGATTTTTGAAGATATAATCAAAACTTTAATGAAAAAATAATGAAGTTTATTTGATTTTGTTTTACATGTTTATCATTTATTTTGCCGGAAATGTACTCTCAAATACGGTTTTCATTTTGCATGCATTATACATTATTGTGCAAAAATGTAGTGATAAAAGTCGGGACATGTTTGTTGTAACATTACTTTTAATAGCTCATTTCAGTTCAAATATTGTCTCTGATCAAACAGATTATATGAATCTTTTTTTTTTTTTTTTTTTTTTTTTTTTTTTTTTTTTTTTGAAAAATAGACTACACAGGTAGTTCGCGTCTGTAGTTAATCAAAATTAAATACATCACCAAATCGACGCAAAAATGAAATCGACAACAAATGAATAACTCATTTTAATCAATTTTTCAGATATCTTAATTCTTGTTTCTGTTGAAGTTTAAATTTTTAAAAGATACTAGTACTTGCATATTTCTATAGGATCTTGGGAAATGTAAAACAGTCAACTGTCCAGTTGGTAAATCGTGTTTAGAATTATCATCTGGGAAAACAACATGCCAATTTGATCCGACAAGTAAGCTCAACTAAAAATTGTTAAGATGGATAAAGCTTTCTAAATCTTTTAATCAATTGTTTGTTTAAAAATTCAAAATACATACAGCACTGTTCTATCATTCATTTATTTTTAAAACATGGTTTTTCTAACGCGACTCGCTTTCGTTATACGGTCTCAATTGAACGATGTTTTCTCTATGTCTATTTCTGTAACAGGTTGTCCAATGGGAACATTTTTTAATGGCAGCGGCTGTCCACTTTGTCCAGAGGGAGAATACCAACCTCTCAGTGGTCAGCAGAACTGTTCCATTTGTCCAGAAGGAGATGGGCCTACATGGAAAATGTCCACGATCACTAGAACCGTTTGTCAAGGTCAAGATATTTTTAGTTCAGCAGAGAAAAATTCTGATAAAATGACAATTGATTCTATTTGTCTGTCTGTTACCGTGTGTTACTCAAAGGCGGCCGGATCCAACGCCTCTGAGCTCTCAATAGGGCTCTAACCGGGACACGCTTGGTACTGCCCCCAAAACCCTGATTTCTATTGCATATGCCCCCTTCGATTTGAAATTCCGGGATCTGCCGCTGTTACTGTGATTGTTTTCTTTGTATTGCATGTCAATTAAAAATATTGTATTTCTCTCCGGAACTGTAGGCCTTTTCAAACTAAACTTCCTAAAGAGTAGGCTTGAGTTAATTATACGAGGGTTGTTCGAAAAGTTCGTGGACGATGTCAATCTTCGTTATATTACTCACCAGAAATTTTAAATTAGCACAATATGATATGTAAAAATATTTGTTTTGTTGATGTGTGAAGTTTCATTCCATTCGATTTAATAGAAATCATTTTACTTCAATTTAAATTCAACATGTTTTGTACCCGCGGAGCACACTGAACGGCAATGTAACGTCAAAACATAGCGTCAAGAATTTCTAAAAAATAAAAATCCCTTTACATTTCACACAGTATAATCCAATGCCCACTCATTAAATCCTTTTTCTAATACTTTACATTTATTTTTAAGAATTGCTCTCATTAGATAATTTACTTTGTTAAGGTTTTCATTTCTTTGATTATACTTAACTTTGCTTTCACAGTATAAGCAACTCTGAAGCGCCTATGTCTTTCTTTGACATTCCAACTTTTTAGAATTTTCGGTAGGATTTTTTCAGACAAACCGTTTCTCCAAAGATTGTTCTCATCCGATACAGAGTCTCTGTCACCCAAATACTGCCCGTACTATTTGTACACACAAGCAAAACTCGCTTGTGACATATTTTCTTGATTCCTCCAACATTTTTAGAGTTTATTTTTCCTGAGAAAGACACAAAATTGCATCTTTATCTGCTGCTCCGTGGTGTTCTAAAACGTCATCGATTTGTCATTTTCAATAAGGACTACCTATCTTTTCAAATTGATTTCTTTTCAATAAAGCAAAATATAAAGCCATAATTTGGTATACGAATCGATGTAACAATTCTTAATTTGAATTTCTAGGTTGTTTTTCGTTTTTCCTCCATTTTACAGTAATATTTTGAAAAAATTTGATACAAATCATTTGGATTTATTGTAAAAATATTTCTACCAAATTTGGATAACATATGACGTCAAATAAAAAAAGATATGACAGCTGTCCACGAACTTTTCGAACAACCCTCGTAATAAAGTACGAGGGAAATAAGGCAATCGTTAGGTCTTTTTTACTTCAGAACAGTGAGTTATTATGAAGGACCGTCAATTAATTAATACGCTAATGAAAAATGTTTTCTGGAGTTGGACAAAATCTAGATTTTGTGAATATGCAATTATTAATTTTAATTTCTGCATTTTTAAAAAATTATTTTCAACAATTGGTCCAGCCATTTACTTCCAAAAAATTGTTTAAAGACGATAATTAAGTATTGGCATACAAAAATCATTGTTGCTTATGAAGAAAATATTACATGCACATGCAGGCAAATAGTGTTCAATAAATCTATCGATGGCATATAAATTGTTCAAATTGCATGCTTGAATTTATTCTAAATCCAGAAATATCTGAAGTTTCCAATTTATTTTGCTTTAGATCCGACGATAAATACATTTACTGCACCAAAATAAATGATAAAATAAAATAAAAACACCTTGCTGTGCAGTATCAGAACTCTTTTAACAGCTGTGTTATTCAGTGTTATACAATGCAGCTCAAAGAGGCAAGTCAACATGAAAGTATTTTCCTGCGCTGTAAAGCAGTTGTGAAAACAACATAATTATACTATGGGTAGAAGGGTGGTATTCAAGCAAATTTTACGTGTATACTTTAACTTGTCCGTGATAAAAATAATCATTGGAAAAAATCTGTTCAGTCTGGTGTTGTCGTCATCAAATCGGATATGATCTATTAAATGCAGGAGAAGCTTACTCCTCTATGGCACCTGATCCCACCTCTATAGCACCTGATCCCACCTCTATAGCACCTGATCCCACCTCTGATGTTTTTAGAGGTCCCTGTTTGCTCTGTTTCCAATTGAGGTTCTTTAACTCCTTATTTCATCGGATATTGCTAGACATATAAACTTATAAAGCTATTCATTTTACTTTTTGTGCAGGTTGTTGGTATGGGATCAATACGTACACAGAAGGAGATGACACGATGCTGATCTCTACACACACTGTAGCTGACCGTGGTGAATGCTACACCCTCTGTAAAGCCAGCCCTAACTGTCTGGCGGTCAAAAGCACCCAGTCCAACACCAAATGTGCCCTTTTCTCCAGCAAGACATGGAAATATGGCTACGTCCTAGATTCTGTCGTTATTCTTGTCCGAGGCCATTGCAGACCTTAATACAATATAGGGACAATTATGAAATATTTTGAAAATGAAACAATGTTGTTTAGTACAATTATCAGTCAACCTTGGACTTTCAGTAAGGCGTGACATTCTCGGCTTTACATAATTAGCGTCTGAAATTTACACAGCTTTCATTCACTGTTGAGACATACAAAGGATAGAAATTCGGACAATGTCATGTCAACGAGTGTAGCAAATAACAGATCCAATATCATTGTCTCGTAAGGCAAAGAGGTGGGACTTTGAGTTGTCTCATCGTCGTCAACAACAATTTAAAGTTCCTGATGTTATTAATTTCTTAACAAATGAGAATCTATTCACCGTTTGACAGACGATAATTACTTAGCACCGAGAATGCCACGCCTTACTAAAAGTCCAAGGTTAACTGAGAATTGTACTACTATGGGGCATGGGATTCACGAATCAACCTTGAAGTTTGGTGACGTTTTATGACGTGACAAGCAGGGGTTCGATTTACAAAACTGCTTGAATTCTGCTTGTAACTTT
This sequence comes from Saccostrea glomerata, assembly GCA_003671525.1. Lineage (NCBI taxonomy): Eukaryota > Metazoa > Mollusca > Bivalvia > Ostreida > Ostreidae > Saccostrea > Saccostrea glomerata. The sequence goes on along the minus strand of PRKT01000005.1, from coordinate 2,128,912 downwards.
CTTATTTACATTTCATTGAAAATGGTTGTAATGGTTTTAAAAGCATGTGCAGATCTAGAGAGGTATGGGGTCGGGGGTTCTTTTTTCCCGCGCCAGAACAGCGAATAATTTTTTTTCTTCACAAAATTGTCTTTATAAATGAAAATAAATGTAAAATCTCCACTTGCTTCATGAGAAATATTTAATCTTAATATTTTCTATTTATATCTAATATCTACAAAGTTCATTGCATTTGTTTTCTTTGATTAATTTTCAATCTAAAGTTGAAAATCATACATCATGCAATCATTTTCAACTTTAGATTGCAAGTTAATCAAAGACTCATTCATGTCATAAACAGTTATTTATATTTATTGAGTAGGTGGACAGTTTTTACAGTTATCTATAAACCATGGTAAAAAAAAATGAAAGGGAGATGGAAGTTTGTCTATCCTTGAAATTAGAAATTATGGTAACGGAAATTGTTATCATTAATATTTAATTAAATACTGAAAGGAATCGCACAGCAGGCAATTTAAAACGTTTTACGGTCTAATTCTACTGTCGTTAACTAATATTCAATCTTAAATTCAAGAATAATTTCCTTATAATTAAAGCAATATGAATGTCGGAATTTTTTGCTGCAAAATTGTAAATAACTATTTCTAAGACAGAAAAAAAAGAATGTTTATAAACTCCTTATGTTCATATTTGCAATGTAAGAACTATTTATAAGCTTTGATTGAATCAAATTACATTATTTTCGTCCTGTACAATAATGATTTCTTATATGATACTGTATATTCGATTGTATAGTTCTTAGTCTTTTTTCTTAAACAGTTTAATGCTTTACTTCAGTCTAATTGATCAAAAAGGTTTATATTACATACAATTTGTTATAATAACACATTTTTACAGCAAATAAATTTTTAAAAATGCAGCTCATATTGCTTTAATTAATCATGAAAGAAATTTTCAATTTCAGATTGTAAATTAATAAACGACATAAATATAATAACTAATCAGGATTTTAATTACCGTTCTTCTGAAGATTTTATAGATAAAAATTTATATTTACATATCGATATATATAAAACTTATTTCCTACTGTTTTCAACCCTCCAGTGATTTGAATAAATTTGACTCCACTTGCATTTATTGTAGTTGTTTCTATATGACTGATAAGGACTTTACTAATTATGACTTTTTACTATTCTTGAGACGATTTTTTAAAGGATACGTGTATATTGATTTAAAAGTTTGATTGTCTATCGTAGCCCCACTGTTACAACGCACTTTGAAAAATTACGCACTTTGAAAAAAAATTTCAAAGTGCGTTAAAATTGGGACCAAGCTAACGCACTTTGAAAAAAATAATTTTTTTTCAAAGTGCGTTAATATCTACCATATTGACGCACTTTGAAAAAAAATGTTAAGATTGATCAAATAATCGGTATGATAAATAACAGATCCTGGTTTGATAACTTTTTTATGATAAAGTCACTGTGGGTCCTGAGGTATTGACGTTTTAAATATTTAAGGTTTTGATAAAAGGGAAAATTAAAGGGTCTTGAAAAAAAAGAGTGATGATTGTTTAAGTTCATTAATTCGTTTCCCCCCTTTTTTTTTTAAATACTAGTCTTTGATAAGTAGATGTAAAGGTGTATAGGGGGCACTAACAGAGGACATTTTCAAGCAACTTAGCATTTATCATAATAAAAGGGGGCCAATTTGATTGTTCAAAATTATGAAAATTCTTTCTCTCTCATACGTTTTACTAAACTTTTAGATTTCTAGTTTTCATCTGTTTTAACTAACTCATTTATTATTGAAAGTTTTCAACGTCATACCAGTTAGGTAATTGCATAATTATATGAATGCTTTGAGTATAGCATAGACATCGAGACTGGGCGAAGGGCCAGGGGGCTAAACCCACTTTTTTTTTGGAAAGATATATACATCGTATAAGCATTGAAAATGCAGCGTATCCTTTTTAGGTTTATTGCTCCCCTCCCCCGTTTGTTACAGACACCTATGTATTTGAAAGATAAAGATTTGGACTGAGGGATCTTATACCCGTCTTCTCCACTTTTCGACGGGAGTAAATCAATTCATTTTTGAGGTTAGGGTTAGGCTTATTTTTTTGAAAGATAAATAACAAATAAAATCTTTCCATGACTAAAATATGATTTTTTTTTTCAAAGTGCGTTTAGTGTCTCCATGGTAAAATATATTGATGTAGACTCTTAACGCACTTTGAAAATTTTTTTCAAAGTGCGTTGAGTTGGTCCCATATTTAACGCACTTTGAAAAAAATTTTCAAAGTGCGTTGATTTTGACCCAATTTTAACGCACTTTGAAAATTTTTTTCAAAGTGCGTAATTTTTTCAAAGTGCGTTGCCACACCCCACCCTTCTCCCGGGGATCGTAATTTTAAAAAAATGTGAAAAGTTTACAGACAGACGCCGGACAAAATGTAATCAGAAAAGCTCACTTAAGCTTTCAGTTCAGGTGAGCTAAAAAAACGCATCTACTCTGTTTGACTATATTCCATACTACTGCAGACCTCAACGGCTTCAAATTCCAACTCTGTAATTCTTAAAATTTACACGTGATTGTAAATCATAATTTCATAATTTGTCAATTGTTCTATCACAATTTGTAAATCTAAATTGTAACTATCCAACGTAATTTAACAAGTGTAAAATGTAAATGCAAGTTTTGCCGATACTCTCGTGTAATTCATAGACTTGCGATTTGTCAACTCGTGAAATGTAAATTGTAGTTTCGTGATTTCACAAGTTGACAAATCGCAGCCTTCGCAGGTCTACGAATTACAAGTGATCATTGACATAACTTGTATTTACATTTTGATAAAAAGTATAACAATTGAAATGTTGTTTTTTTTAAACTCTCATAAAATCCACACTCTTTGATTTTAAATAGAGAAAATGTATCAAAGAAAAAAGCATTTTTGCAAAGAAAGATACGAAACCACTTTGGGCACTTGGCTAAAAGGTCGGGGCTTGTGCCAAAGCACCTATGGAAATTTGACGTCAAGTTGATAGATTATAACAATTAAACTATTTTGTCGTATCATATTTTTCATTTCAATTTTCAAACATTATGTGGAAAACTGGAAATGGATCAGGATATCAACATATGTACATCCTGACCTCCCAATGGACAAAAGCAAGCCAGAGACCGTTATACTCGTATTTTGGCCTGTCATTTCAATATTATTGACTGCAGTCCCTTTCCCGATTAGAAACCTTTCACATCTTTTCGAGCACTGACCACATGCATGTACATTATCTTATTTATCTAACAAACAGTCCAAAGAGATAATAAAAACCTTTTTGAAATGTTATAATTATTTTAATCAATTTTGATTTTTATCAATCACATTCCTTACTAAAGTTTCTGATGTTGAAAGTCATACACCTTAAATAAAGCAGAAACCGTGGTGATCAACATAGTAAAGTAATACGTTAGTGTTTACAGTGGACAATAATTTTATGAAAGTTTTGAATAGACTTGACTACACTACAATATCTTCTGGAGCTGGTTTCATTGGATCTGTTTCTGATGGCTCTTCATTTTTGGAATGCTTTGGGGTTTTGTACACAATCACAATATCACAATCTCGACTTGTCTTCTTTTCACATTTAGTGAGATTTTCGGGTTCACAATCAAAATCCATTACTGACCATGACTGTTCAAAGTTACTCACTTCTTCGTAAAGGAAACGTTTAAATGTGGAAAACGTGACACATTCAGGGTCGATACAATTGGAAGTGGTGCTATTTTGGAAGAGGAAATTACTTATTATCCATGGCAGAAATCCTCCAACCAGCGTAGCCAACATCTGACTAACTCCGGAAACTTCATACTGGTCTCCAAACGCACTGACGACTAGGAAAACAAACATCAAAAAGAGCACGATTAGAAGAAGTCGTCGAATGGCTTTCATGAAGTTAGGAAACAGGTAGCCTGGACATCCGTCAACATCCATGTGAATAGCATTGAAAAAGAAATTTTTAGAGATTCGGAAAGCATTTCTTTTCTTGTCGATGAATATGAACACATTATAGATTTTCCATCTTAGTTCGTTGTCCCTTATGTTAATGTCAGGGGTGGTTTCATTTATGTCTCCCATATCTTGAGCTGTAAGAGCCACATTCTGGTCACATATTCCTAAGTCTTCAACTTGCTTGTCTTCAATTTTTCGCACTGCGTTGATAAGTGATTCATTGAATTTCTTGTAAACTCGAGTCACATCTCCAAAAGTGTCACGTGTATACAATGTAAGCATGAGAAAGAGTGAAACATACTTTAAGGTAACTTCAGCATTCAATATAACACCAACTGCCGTGTAAATGATGACTTCTACTGCGAAGGTAATGCATTCTGCAGCAAGGAAAAGGAATGAGGAAAGGGTAAGCAGGCACATGCTGACGACGAAGAATTCGAATAAACGTTTCCTCCAGGGAAGTCCAAATGGATTTTCATCCGAGTCTCCTAAGCTCTTTCTGAAAATTTTCTCTATAAAAGTAAACGAAGGACAAAGATGGGCAGACCAGTAAAGGACTAATCTGATAAAAATGTTGATGGTCGGCACAAAATAGTACAATAACATGGGCAATAAACTAACGATCATGATTATCCAATAAAATGGCATGAGTGGTATCGCAAATAAACCAATCTTCTCGAGGGGAAAAGTCAATATTTTTAGCATCCATTCAAAAGTCGAGTATCGTTTATAAGCATCCATGTCATTCAAACTTTGAGTTAGAACCCTTTTAAATTTGTAAATGTATTCCTTGAAAAGAAGTCCCAGAAAGAGCGAGTCCAGAATAATTATCAAGTAACATACGATGAATACAACATGGACTGGTGTCAGATATCGAAGAGCAAAGCTGGCTTGAGCGTAGTACACGTCTATTCTCCTTATGCTGGCGGCCTCTTTCATGTCGGATAATTCTTTTTCCTCGTAGGTATAGTACAGAACAACTCGAATGACCCAAGGAACGATTGCCAAAAGAAGAAGAAAGGTGTGCATCAGACGACGCAAGCAGGACTGCCAGCTGTATTTCTGGAAAGGTTTCATCCTCGATTTGCAGCAGGAATAGATCTGTTCTTCTTTGCTTACGTTACATAGGAACAGTCTGTCATAACATGCTCTAAGTAGTCCAACAGGTGCGCTCGATGTAGATAAAAGTTTTTCTGCAGGGACGTTAAATCTTAGTTTGGTTACTGTTAAAGAATACACTGTGTCCATATCCATGCATTTTGAATCAAGTACTTTATTAAATTTTGGCATGTATTGGTTCGAAATATTTTCAAAATGTATCATATTATCGGATCTAGATTTAGAATGTGTTGTCTTTTTCACCAATATAGATTTTGGAGTTTTAAGTTCGTGTTCATAAACCATTGGTTCTTTTTGCGATTGGTAGAATGATGACGGCACAAAGTATGGACTTAAGAAGATAATTACCATGTTCAATGCAAACACACAAATAATGATGGCAATAATCCATATATTAGGTATAAGATGTCCACAAACTAATTCCAGTTCTTCGTTCACGTGACAACACTCGTAATGAAAGTATCCAAAGTAGTATTCGCCTTTAGAGTCAATGTGGAAATTACAAATTTCTTGATTGATATTCCCCACGAATTTTTCGGTTCCATTGAAGATTATACCTCTAGCGTCATTGAGCAAAAAACGGCGTAAATATTCCTCGGCATCATGGATATCCATCGAAGTCAAGCATTTCGGTGGATTCTGGGTCAAAGTGAAATTGTACATATTTTCCACGTCATAATTCAGGGTGTTCATAGACAAGACATTGTAAGCGTTGTTCAGCATCATTAGTCCGCGTCCTACTTTTCCAGTGCTACGGGTCCAGCGGAGGGGTTTATAGATGACAGACTGCAGTTCACCAGGGAAGGCGCCCGTATGACCGATCACGGTCAAGTATAGGTGAATTAATCTTGCTCCAGAGTCCAGTTTTTCCTTAATATTCTCACTTAACTTCGGGGATATCGGTGTTACGGTACATTCGGAAAATCGCCTTAATTTCTCATTAAGAGTCGTTGATGAAACCTTTATGATAACGACATTTTCTGTCACTGTTTCATTCTGTTTGGTAGGTTGTATCGGCAATGGATGCACTAATTTTATAGTAAGAATATACCCCAGAAGGATGCACCTTGTCAAACGGCACATCATGTAAACGTACCAGATAGTAGATGGATCCTTATCGAACTTGAGCGTTATACTGATACTGAGGCGTTTATATCCGAATTTATACTTATCTAATTTTTAGTGAGTAAATATCCCAGATTGAAATTTGTGACAAAGATGTGACATGCTGAGTGACATTGTGAATTCAATCGTGTCATGCAAAGATGCCGATTATATTGTTTGATAATTATTTAATTATTGTTTGATTTTACAGTAATAACTCTAACAGTGACATCAAAGGAGGATTTCGTCTGATGTTCAAAGCCACCTGTGACCTGCTATCATTGTTGTAACAACACAAGACGTACATGTAATTATAACAGTTACTTTAGTTGTTTTTTTTTCAATCAAATAATTGTTTGTTTTAGTATGATTGGGAAATCGTCTTTTTCTGATTATATTAAAAGAATATTTGCATCAATAATTACCCTAGTATTACAAAGAAGCAACATTTTGTATTTTTTAAATTTTATTTTTTAGTTATTTATTTTATTATTTTTTGAAAAATTACTTTTCGGCGTTGGATTGAATTTATTTTTTCCCCAATTTGCTGACAATATTCCATGTGTCAGCAGATATACATGCATATCATTACATGATTTATTCTGAAAAAATAAAATGTAACAATTTATTGTCAATCTGTATATGCTGAATTATTTGAAGGGATCGTCCATAACATTACATTAAAAGATTATTCCCTGTGTCAATTCTTCCAGAAAACTAATTTCCTGGGCTATTTTTATTTTTAATTAGGTTCCGCGAATTCTTATTGAATGTTGTTTCACCTTCTCTGTTTATGAATAAGAAACATTCAAAACTCAATTTATTTGAGTGCAATATTACAAGCTCATTGACTGTTACGTCCTAGTGGGTACTGGGTATAACAAAAGTACATCAATTTTCGATTTAATTTTCCGCAAGTAGTGTACCGTATATAGGTAAAGTGTCAATAATATGTTTTAAATAATTATGCTAAATAATAAATGTAACAGAGGTCAAATAGGAGGAAAAACACTAAAAGTTGTTTAAAAAGGAATGTCTACATGTTTAAAAATTAAACTGATTATAACTACAGTAAAAAAACATAATATACTACTTTGGATAATGATTAATGAAATCATACCTATTTTAACAAAAATATTCATCTAAAGTCACCTTCACATTTTTAATTAAAAAAAACAGTTTTTTTTGCTCTAAGTAATAACTGAAAATGGACGTTTTATTCGTATTAACTTGGGGCCAGTTTCACAAAGCTGTCTTATGACTAAGATCTGTCTTAAGACCGAAAATATTCTTAAGATTGCACCATAGCTGTTTCACAAAACTGTCATATCTTATGATAATCTTAAGATCTATCAAAATCTTAGACAACTAGATACATGTCTTAAGTCTAAAGTGAATCTGGCGACACTCTGCGCAAAAAAAATTGCCAATAAAAAAAACGTTAGAAAACCTAAAAAGTACCTACTTTATGTTTTTCAACTTAATTCATTTTAATGCATTTTTTCTTCGCTTGTCTCCTCCCAACTGAAATTGCACCCCCAGTATGGTACATGTATATAACATCCATATATCCATATATCATATATAACTTTATTCAAAATTGTTTCCTTTGAATTCCTTACCCGACCGCAAGAATATCACAATAATTATGACCAAGCATTGCTAACTTAGGCAATTTTTTAAATGGCTAAAGTAATTCAAGATCCTACCTGTGTTCGAGATACATGTAATTTATTTATTGTTAGGTTACATTAACATCTTTTTAATAAACAGAAATACGAAGTATGTGCATTTTTATGGATGAGATAAGTCCATGAAATCAAAAAAAAAAACTTGTGTTTCGCTACACCACATGTTATAGACGTTTTATTTTTATTTATTTTGTAACATTATGGTGATTATTTTTCAGAAATTAGAAAGTAAACATTTTATTCTGTCGTACAAAATTAGATGAAAATCATGTAAGTTTATTCTTTGGGTATCCCTTATTAATCTACCGGAATGTGTAAAATGTGTATGAAAATTATGTTGTAACATTTGATGCTGTATGTATATGCTTTCTTCATTTTTTTCTTAATAGTATTGAAATTACAAGATTTAAATTTGAAATTGTTTCTTTCGTTTCTTTTCTTCATCTATTTGCATTGTTATTTTGTTGCAGTACTTGAAGCGTTTTAAAGACACCTTCATCGAATTTTATGAACTAACTTTGAACACGATTTGATGTTTCAAAAGGATTCATTGCTATAATCATTCATTAATTGCAAAGGTTCAGATACTCTAGTAGCTTTAATTAAAATAGCCTCTAATAAATTCCGTCCGTAACTACTATTTTCTGAGCAAGAAACATTTAGACAAAATTTATTCAATTCTTTTATGGCGCATGATGAAATTAATTCAAATTTAATTTTATGACCTAACCTCAACACACACAAACACACCCTAATTGTATAAAAGTTGATGCAATACAAATATTTTCCGAGAGTATATCTACAAAATTAAGGAAAAGCAACTAAACTTCGTGCAAACATATTTTTTTAACAAAAAATCCCTGTGAAATTAAAGAATTAATTCGTCTTAAGATTTCTTATACTTAAGATAGTTTTGTGAAACAGCAGTAACATATCTTATGATTGTCGTAAGTCAGATCTTAAGATGATCGTAAGATCTATCTTAGGACAAATCTTACGATAGTTTTGAGAAACCCAGCCTTGGCTCGTTGGTGTAGGGGTATGATTCTCGCTTAGGGTGCAAGAGGTCCCGGGTTCAAATCCCGGACGAGCCCTAAGCTTTTTTTTTTTAGGCTTGATCCCAAACGTATATCTCGCAACATAATCTGAAATATTAGTACCCCTTTCTCTATATTTTAATTTTGGTCTTAAAATATCATTTGGAGAATTTTACCAACAAACTTCCTCGCAGTCTATGGACGTGCCCACTTGCCCATTTTTCTAAAGCTTTGTCATATGTTTTCGATACAGAAGACACATCTGCATCTGTTCCTGTTTTTTTTTAGCTTTAATTAATTACTATTTTGTATATAATTTTCTTATCATCTTATTTTTAAGCAACCCAAAGAAAATTTTATATATAGGAAGCTCTACAATTTTTTTATTTATTACCGGAGTATTATTGCAGGCATAAAATTAATCCTATATACGAAGACTAAAATGAAAATAAAAACTTTCAATATATCCCACCATTATCCTATAGGATTTCTTGATTTCAGGTGTAATATCTTTTTACCTAGAAGATAATCAGGTGTAAATTTTGGTTCGTGTGTTAAGTTTGTCAACTCCAATAACAAGTCTAACAACCAAATAAGACTTAATGTTTCATTCATCCCCAAGATCCCATCTATTGAATGAAAAGAGAGCCTGTTAATTAACTACATTTCATTAAAAAAAATATGTAGTCAGGGTTTGACACATGGTGCACAAGCCGGAGGCGAGTGCACTATGTGTCGAACCCTGACTACTTTAGTACATGTAGGCATATAGTGCATGCAAAATACAACACTATTGTTATTTATATGCTGTCAGTTGTTACTTTGGTAGCTAAACACAGTTTCGTATAAAATCCAGGTTTTTTTTCCTAGTCTCGTTTACCCCAGACTCTCGCTCTCGAGACTTTGCCCGAGCAAAGTCTCGAGAGCGAGAATCTGGGGAAAACGAGACTAGTTTTTTCCCAGAGAGAAGCATGCTGGGTAGGGATTTTCCTGCTTTTTATAGGAGTCTAGATAAAAACTGCATGTTTTTTTGTTTTTATTCGCATAAAGTAGAGTCTTATCTTAATATTTAAAGAAAAAAATGTGCATTCATTTTTAGAAAAAAAAATTGTGTGACTTTTTAATAGGGGGAGATAACTCCCAAAACATCCAGTTTTCACATGTGCAGAATTGCATGAGTCAATATTAGCAGGTAATGTAGCTCTTTCAAGAGGTGGAAAATGTACCCTAAAAGCACACTAAAAGAAAACCTTAGGACTTGTTCTGTGAAATGCATACAACTTATTTTGTCTGATTTTTTCTGTTTTTGTTGAGCAGGGGGGTTAAAAATGCATCTTATTAGGTGCACTGAAAATGGATGCATAAACAACCCAATATCCCCCATATTTCAGGTGTCAAATACCCCCTAGTAGTAATTGATGAATGTATTATAGTTGGATATTTACAAATTTCACAATTTTATCTTTCCATTGATATGCAGAAGTCTATGTAACAAGCCTTCATTTTATTATTTTATAGGGGTCAGTTTTGCTTGTCCCTCACCAAGTAACGTCCTGATAACGTCATACATAAAACTGTGTTTTGCACCCTTTATAAAAACAGTAATATTTTCACAATTCCCAATTTTTCATCACCTCTTACATTTGTCTTCCCTATTATAACATCACCTTGTGCAACGTGCGTCATAATCTTTTTCTTTAATTTTGAACGTTCCATGCTTTAGGAATAGTTTGAAAAAGTAATTTTCTTTTCAAAGTGCGTTAGTATCGACCATATTAACTCACTTTGAAAAAAAAATGTGTATGACCTGGTCAATATTCTTGCAAATCTTAGGTATGATATATAATTGAACCTTTTGAATAACTTTTCGGTGATAAGGTTTTTGGTACCGGGGGTGGGGGGCTTACCTAGGCACAAAAATTAATTTTTTGCAAAGATATACATAATATAGGCATTGAAAATTGGGGCTTGTCTTGGGGGAGGGGGTCCACATTTAATAATATATATAATTTGCTACCAACGGCTATGTAGGGGGCCTATAAGAAAAGAAAAGAGTCGGGCCTTCTACTCGTCTTCTTGTTCTCAATGAGGGTAAATCGATACTTGTAAATAAGAAATTTTTTCGAAAGATATGATTATCTAAGAAATAAGGTACATGTATCATTTTAAAACATCTATCGGGATATAAATACGGGTTGGTCACGAGATTAAATTGCATGAAGCCCGAAGGGCTTTTATGATGAATTTAATCTCGTACCAACCCGTATTTATAGCCCGATGGATGTTTTTAAATGATACCTTATTACTTATATTTACATTTGTGACTTATTCGTACTTAATATTTGCCTGATTGTGACTTTTAACGTGTGAACTGCGTTATTTTTCATATGTAATCCACTGAACGTCTATATTTAAACACAGTTGTGAAAGACATGTTAAAGCTATTAAAGTATCTGAGCTAAACCATAAAAATACCAGATTAAGTGTACAATTACATGATATTTGCTATTTACGTTCGAAATCAATTTTTCACTGATTTTGAACTTAAATATCCCCAAGTTTCTGTGTCTGATATTTTTATTAGAGTCAAGAATAAATCAGTTATTGTTTAAAATCTCGGATATCTATGAAACAGGATTGATTTAAATTGTAAATCCTGGAAATTCCTGTTTTTATATAAAGTAACAAAACAAATAGAAAGATATTTTGTTAAGTCTGAACTTATAAATAAAAAAAACACGCCATAAATGATTTCATTCAACATGAAACGCTGTATATATGCTTAAGGTTTGTCCTCTCATTTTTGCCATGAAATATTTAATTTCGATTATTTTTCCTCACCTAGCTACGTTTTTTTTGGTATCCTATAATATTATTTATGACGTGGATTAATTATTAAGTTATCAAGCTACCTGGCACATTATTTTTTTCAGATAACGTTTATTAACCTGAAAGTGAACAAAACATTCTGGGTTTATGGTGGACATATTTATCATATTTATCATATAATTATTTTTTTTAGATCAGATACATGTACACTCTCTCAATTTTCCCTAATTTATCTAAAATCTTTTCTGTGTGAAATATACCTGTCACAGGTGAGAAAACGTCTCAGCATTAATGGCCTCCACGAATTAAAAATTCTGGTTATTTATCTATCAATAGCTCTAATGCTAAAAAGGTATGCTGGGAACATTCGACTTCGATTCCCATTAGAAGAAAATGTATGCAAGCATGCAAAGGAATAATAAAGATCTATTAATATTTTTTTAAAGAACAGCAAAGACATTATGTGTCATATTAAAAGCATCTTCAGTTAGTGCAGATTTATAAGTTTGTTCAAAGCATACCCCCCCCAAAAGGAATTTAATATAAAACAAATGTGTTTGTGAAACACTAAGCGACCAGCGGCAACAAAGTTTGAAAAAGTTATTTTTAGCATATAGATCACAGTAAAGGTGACGGTCACATTGTCATTGACCTTGGTGTCATTTAAAAGAACTTAATTAATAGAGTATGCATATCAAATATGAAGTCTCTATCTCCTATGGTTTAAAGGTTATGGCGAAAGTTCGAAAAAACTATTTTTAGCATAGAGGTCACAGTCAAGATCACAATGTCATTGACCTTGGTGTCATTTGAAAGAACTTAATTATTAGGGTGTATTTATACCAAATACGAAGTCTCTAATCTCACGGTTCAAAAGTTATGAGAGGACAAAAACACTATACGCCCCGTTCTATCATAAAAAACCTCTACAATACAGACCCCAGCCAAAATGCTCAAGTGAGCGATGTGGCTCCCGGGCCTCTTGAATGTTACTTTTTCCTACATAATATGCATGTAAATAAACCCTAATCTGTGATTTTTTTTTAACTAATGGCGAAAATTTTCATAAGATTAGTCACAACTAGGGAGAACATGTTAGACAATCATACATGTATTCTAAAAATATTCACAGATGACCTAACATTTAGAAACATTTTTGACGTGATTGATAAAATCTTTAAGACACAAAAACTTCAACAAAATAGAAATTTAAGACAAATCTATGTTCACGACATTAATCTTTTGAATTTTAAGATGACTTTGCATTAAGAATGATTAAAAACGGTTGAACGAAGGCATGAACAACATTGCACAATGCCAATCCAATATTTATATTAAAGTCTGTATATATCCAGGGCTTGAAAAACGAGAAAACCTGCGCCACTACCATCGGTATTGCAGGAATTACTGTAGCCATGAGGAAAGACCGCAGAATCTTGAACGCCTTGAGCTTCCATGCCCTTCCAGCCATGGAAATTGCTGGTTTGGTCTCCTTAGCTTTGGCGTTCTTAGAATGAACCAATTCAGCTCCTTTTGATATGTCGTCTGTATTTCCCGATTGAACGTTACCATCTTGTCGGTTAAATGGAACGTCGAGACTTGAGTCCAGTAGATTTCTTGAAGAAGATGTCTGGTTTGGATATGACGTCTTTTGATCCTTAACTGATTGGCTCTTATGAATTTGCTCCTCTTTTTGACGTGGAGGGTCAGTAATTTGTTCCTCGGATGTTGAATGTAACGGTTTTACTTCAATAAAAACAACACTTGTCCGAGTTGTTTTCGGGTTTGAAGATCCTGTTAACTGATATGTGCAAGCGCTTGATTGACCTGGATTTCCGCTTTTGGGTGCCTTACTTCCTTGTCGTTTCCCTCCATTAACTTTTCCAGACACTGCATTGGGGTCAGTATTTGTTGATTCAGGGGCTATTAGTGAGTTTATTTTCTTAGCGATAGAAACATAGAGCATTGACATTAGAATAATTTCAATTGAAAAAGTTGTTCTCGTGACACTAAAGAGCAAATAAACTTGATCCCTAAATAGTTGTCTAGGTAGACAGATCTTAGAATCTGTTCTTGCGTGTAGAAGAATCACGGGAAGAAATATTGAAGTGGACACACACAACGAACAACCAAGAAAAACCAATCTTGTTTTTTCTTTAGTCATTATCAAAAACGCACGACGTAATGACATTTTTAAAGCGCAATAGCGCTCTACACATACGTACAGAAGATGAATATATACGTTATGTCTACAAATGGTAAAAAAGTATGTTACCGCCCTGCATGTATATTTACCGCAATTCGCGTAAAACAAAGAAAACAAAGAAAGAATATCAAAACAAATCTCACCGACTGAAATGATAAGAAAAACCAAATACTGACTTCGTTTCCGAAGAGTTTTGTCTTTCGCCAAAATGAAACAAGCGGCGACATTAAGTAAAGCTGAAATGCCAAGTATTATCCCCGCGATGACGGAAACTAAACGCACACTCCCTCCAACTGGAGCCAAAAAAGTCACATTGGTAAAAGATGCGAATGATGAATTCTTTTCCATAATTTACGTTTAGCTGACAGTGATAACAACGCACTAGGTCTCTCGTCCTGAGTTAAGTGTGAGTATTGACTATAGATTCTGCCTTTTATACATAATGCCTTTTATACATAATGTATCATTTTTCCGACTTCACACCTATGTTTTTTTTTCTCATGCAAATCTTCGTTTTTGCTGGATTTTCGTATATATCTTTTATTTTGTGTAATTTGACTAATTTCCTTTGAAAGTACATTTAAAAATCGCTATCATTTCAAAAGGACTGTAACACGTGGACATACGTTCCGTGCAACACTTACAGCTATATATATATGGCGTATGTGAGCTAAAAAAAATAAAATAAAATTACGCGATTAAGTGTTGATTAGGATGATATTTGCGATCTACGTTCAAATTCAATTTTTCACCGTTTTCGAACTTAAATATTCCCACGTTTCTATAGGTTAAATTGAATTTAATTTAAACTGTGTCTGATATGTTTATCCAAGTCGAAAATAAACGGTTAGTGTTTTAAATCTTGGATATCTATGAAACGCGATCGATTTAAATTGTGTAATTTAAAGTCCTATCTTTATATTAAGTAACAAAGTAAACTAAAAGATCTTTTCAATTTTAGTTAACGCCATACAGTGTATATGACTTTAATAACAATTTTTAAAAGTTTTTAAAAAGATTTAGATCTAGTTTTTGGAGTTTTATACATTAGATCAAAATTCTAAATTTGAAAAACTCAAAGTGCATATATTAAAATTTAATAATTAAAAAACAAATTTTATTTTCAAACTTTTATTAATGTTTAATTTTTAGATTTTTACCCTTAACTTAATGTTCAATATTCAAAATGCCAAAAACTACATACTTGTATTTTAAACTTTTGAGTGTTTGAGATATCGTATTGGAAATTACTTTCCTTTTTCTTATCAAAAATTTTAAAGCAATTTGAATTTTATCTAGTGACTTTTCCCCCTTTCAAAAACAATACTCATTCATATAGTATTTGCATTAAGTTGTTATACAACTACATGTATAATTATGTTAACGCACGTTATAACAAATCTCATTTCTTATCGCCCCTTTTAAAAGAGATTTCTAGATCTGCGCCTTATATTTTGTATCAATTATTACTATAACTATGAATGAATTATATTGAGAAAATCATACCCTCTCCCTGAAATGAAATTCAGGAAATATATGACTAAAATTTAGTGAATCCATTGTGAACTGAAGGGAAAAAATATGAAAATACTGGGCTCGTCCGGGACTTGAACCCGGGATCTCTCGCACCAAAAGCGAGAATCATATTCTTATGCATATTTATTCGGTTGTATGATTTAATGTGTACATGTGTTTAAAAAAGAAGTTAGAGCCAACAATGATATAATAGATCAAGCATATATTTGTGTAATACAACATAAGATGTTATTTTTATACACCAAAAATGTACTTAGTCTATCATATGGAAAATAACTTATCGAAATTTCATCCACGTTTTTTAAACGGTTTTCTATGTTTCTGTTATATTTTACACTAATTTTAATCTGAAAAGCTGTCAATATTTATTTTTTGGACAATGCTTTGAAAAGAACAAGTCCTTGTAAATCCTGAAACATGCACATATATACATACAAACTAGTACATAAATTTCTATAATAAGTCCATCTAGAGAAACTGACAAAGATGAAATTAAGCCGAACAGATATATCTTATTATGCCTATCTCGCATATATTTTTTCAATAATCAAAAATTTCTGAAAGGAAATGTACAGTGTAACTACTCGTGATGATTTGTTAATGGATCTATACCTACATGTAATTAAACTAGAGGTACTGTGAGCAATGAGCTCACTAAATGATACCCCCGCCTCCCATATGTATAATGGCAGTGTCCGTGCATTGCTATGGGAAACCCAAAATATGTATCGGATCAAAAAGTAAAATAGGAGGTGCACAGTGGCAATATGTAATAAGGATTCTGTGAAAGTTTCATTAAATTTCATTCAGTAGTATGAGAGGAGTTGCGGATAAGAGATGGGTACCCCGAAGAGTAACAGACAGACGAACGTACGGGCAGCCGGACGGACGGACATACCGATTACAATATACCCTCCCGCTTTTCAAGAGGGGGAAAAAAGTACAGTGTAAAACATTGAGTATAATAAACCTTGAAGATATCTCATCAGTAAATATCTATATTGCTGTAATGTACATAAAATATATTTGCATTATCTTAAACATTCAATTCAGGCTACTTCTGATAAAAAAAACTTTTTATAATGATTATTTGATTAAAGTAGAGTCAAAAACATTCATTGTGCATAGCCACATGAAGTTGTTATACACTAACAGTATAGTCCTTTAGATAGGTCTTATTTTTGTACTTATAATATATGGCTCCTTGGTCTAGGGGTATGATTCTCGCTTAGGGTGCGAGAGGTCCCGGGTTCAAATCCCAGACGAGCCCTAAATTTTTTAACCTTTTTGAACCATGCATGGCCACGCAGAAGCGCTGCGAACGATAAGTTTGTCCTGCCGTTTACCTCTAAGTAAATTATCAGATACTAGTATAAGAGCTAGTTAACTTCCCTTGTTTATATGTATTTGAAAACAAATTTCATTGGATTCGGAATTCATACCGATTCAATTGGTGGTCAACTATAATTGTGTATCATACAATATAATGAATATCCCAATTTAAAAGGGGGATTACTGGCGGAAAAAATAGCTTTGTATACAAGATGATTCTGTCATCTTTAAAAAAAATTGTTTGGTTGCGCTCTCCCGACCGACTGGCTAAATGTGGCCCGATTCAAAACTATATAAACCCTAAGGAAACAGTAATTTTTATGCTCTCTGAAAATTCAGCATTGATTAGAACTCTTTTTGTGAAAAAATTTCCAGCTACCAACCGACCTACATTTTTCACCTTGAGTCGGGAGAGGATAATCAAACATTGTAAAGTTGGTCTAATATCATACGACTCAGAGTATGATGTAAGAAAATCTTTTAATAAAAGATATATGTATATGTACAATACAAATATGTGAGGAAGACATAAAACACGACAAACCTAAAAATTCCACTGGTGGGATCAGGTACATAGGAAGAGAAAGCATGCCCTGTTCACCGATCTTGTAAACTCCACTTACTCATAAACTTGTCTGTTGATGATCCTGCATATCGAGTCATGATACGTTGGTGCCAAACTGTAACTGCAGGTGATACAATCTAATGGAATACCATTTTTAAAGGTGAAAATTGGAAATTAACAAAAGAAAAGCAGTAGAATTTTCTTTTGTCACAAAATTTAAGCTCTAAGGTTGTCGGACCATCTTTAAAAATTGTTTGGTTGTCCTCACCCGACTAACCGACTAAAATGGTCCCGCTCAAAAACTTTTTTTAACATTCCAGAACACGATATTTCAATACACATTCATTACACGTAAGCTAATGGAAAGATGTCGTCGATGATTATATGCAACGGTACGGGTCAAACGTTGACTGACTTTTTTATGTTTATTTTTAGGCCATTATTTACACGCCGAATTGTCCACAATTTTTTGTTGGTTTCCGATCATGACAAGGAACACACGGTAGGTGTAACCGGTCGGCAGGGGATGCCCACTCCTCCAGGGCACCTGATCCCATCACAGATGTTTCAGAGGTTCGTGTTTGCTCTGCTCCTGATTTGCATTGTTGAATGGACTTCTGAGCTTAAATGTTTGTTTATACCTGTATATATTTCATGCATGCATGTTTCTAAAATTGATAAACAGCCGCGATTACACTGTTTTAAACATTTCCCACGAAGAAATATGGAAGATTCTATACATCAAAACCATTCGTGTTAACGTTTGGTAAACATCATTTGATACAATATTTCAAAAAAAAAAATAATTTTTGTAGATAAAGCTTATTTAATTTTTATCATATTCGACAATTTACGTCAATTGACCAAAGAGCCACTTACGATGCAGCTTGTATAATATCGAAAGGCAAGTTTATCTGTCAACATGTTCGGAGAAAGTGTCAGCTGGCATTTTGCCTGATTGACAATTTAGTGAAACGCCCCTAAATGAAGAAAAAATACTAATTCTCCAATTACTTAATCCTGTTATAACTGTATTTTCAATTAAATAATCAACCAGCAGAAAAAAAACAACATTACATAATTTAGATATTATACTTTGTCTCTTCTTATTCAACAATGATTAAGAAGAAAAGGAACGTAAATAAATGTACTTACTCGCGATCAGATGTAGGTTTATTTGATTCCTCGTTTTCAGAGGGTTTCTTTAAAAGAAAATTTCTAAATCCTGGGAGGATATTTTTACTCTTCTAAATATTTTTCAAACCATCAATTGTTATATTAATTGAACAGTCTATATATTGCCTCAACAATTGCCAACGTATTGGTATTTCGATTACTTTCTAATTTTGCATACAACCATTCTGCATACTAAATATCATTACAATTCATACTGTCAATTAGCATTACCACAATTCCTATGCCTTGAGGAATGTATAACAAAACTCACAAGTTCATTTCACATTTATTTAACTCAGAAACAGTAGTATTACACCAATTATTATAATCACAACATTTCGAATACAACAATTGTCAACATTCACTGTAAAGTCTACGGATAATGGACATAAATGGCCACATTGTCCCCAAATCGTATAGGAGGTCTGGGGTTACGTCCGAAATACCAACACGCAAAGGTGCATAACGGGCATGACGGAGGCCTTGTGTTGAGCACAAGTGCCAGTAAAGTCCCAATGCTTGAAAACTAGCATGTGGACGGGAATAGCCTGGGACATAGCTGTTTACCCTGTTTCCAGAAGATTGCTCCCTGGTACGATAGTACTTACTGACACTGAGTACTCCAGACTGTGAGCCTTCCCTCCTTTTAAAAGAGGTGAAGGGGGCACCAAGTATGGCTTAAACTTGTAGAACCCCAACCATAAACTACATAAGGGGTAATACTTTCCCCACAAAACAACAACTGCCCTTCCGTCTTAGTTGACAGATGGGGGAAACACAGGCCAGAAATGTCCCGAAAACCCCTCTTAGGTCCCCCCAGACCCGCCAATCACAAAAGAGGACAATGCGACAGATTAAGGGTATGAAAAATCTGTGGATATTTGATCTCAAGTTTTGATTTGTGTCACTAAATGAGGTTTGAATAGAAAATTGTTCATGATTATAGGGTCCTGAGCAAGGATTAGGAGTATTCCCTTCGATGGTCTGGCTGGTAAGGTTTTATCGTCTTGGATGCCGATTGGTGTTGTCAATCCCCGACTCAACTTTTGTTGAATCTGAAAAAAGAAAAACTGGACGGAGATTACTGTTGCATTTGTTAAAGTGAACACTGTATATAATTTTGACATAATTTATTACAGAAAAAAGGGGGCTTGGGTGGGTTTTTTAGCTTTGCTTGGAAGTAACAATGTGACTACCTCAGCGGAAAATGTAAAGAGGAAGTTGAGGAAGTTGTTAAGTTGTACCACATTTCACTTCCTGTGGATGTGCTTAAACAAGTTGTACCTAAGTGATTCTTCTTTCCATATGACTTACATGTAACTTCCGTCAATTAATAGTGATTATTTGTATATTTCATAAAATAATCTATATTAATTGAACATTCTGTATATTGCCTCAACAATTGCCAACTTATTGGTATTTTGATTACTTTCTAATTTTGCATACAACCATTCTGCATACTAAATATCATTGCAATTCATACTGTCAATTAGCATTACCACAATTCCTATGCCTTGAGGAATGTATAACAAAACTCACAAGTTCATTTCACATTTATTTAACTCAGAAACAGTAGTATTACACCAATTATTATAATCACAACATTTCGAATACAACAATTGTCAACATTCACTGTAAAGTCACTGTAAAGTCTACGGATAATGGACATAAATGGCCACATTGTCCTCAAATCTTATAGGAGGTCTGGGGTTACGTCCGAAATACCAACACGCAAAGGTGTATAACGGGCATGACGGAGGCCTTGTGTTGAGCACAAGTGCCAGTAAAGTCCCAATGCTTGACAACTAGCATGTGGACGGGAATGGCCTGGGACATACCTGTTTACCCTGTTTCCAGAAGATTGCTCCCTGGTACGATACTACTTACTGACACTGAGTACTCCAGACTGTGAGCCTTCCCTCCTTTTAAAAGAGGTGAAGGGGGCACCAAGTATGGCTTAAACTTGTAGAACCCCAACCATAAACTACATAAGGGGTAATACTTTCCCCACAAAACAACAACTCCCCTTCCGTCTTAGTTGAAAGATGGGGGAAACACAGGCCAGAAATGTCCCGAAAATCCCCCTTTGGTCCCGCCATAAAACATTGATATAATGTTCCTCCATATATTTATTATACATATATGTATTTGTTTAACCAGAATTTACAAAAAAAAAAATAATTGTAAACTTGAATGAACGTCTTATTCAATTCACATGAATTTAAGTTATTTATAGCAAATACCCGGTAATAAAAAAAAATCACTAAAAAATATGAAAATACTACTGGGCTCGTCCGGGATTTGAACCTGGGATCTCTCGCACCAAAAGCGAGAATCAGATTCTTATGTATATTTATTCGGTTGTATGATTTAATGTGTACATGTGTTTAAAAAAGAAGTTAGACCCAACAATGATATAATAGATCAAGCATATATTTGTGTAATGCAACATAAGATGTTATTTTTATACACCAAAAATGTACTTAGTCTATCATATGGAAAATAACTTATCGAAATTTCTTCCATGTTTTTTAAACGATTTTCTATGTTTCTGTTATATTTATACCCCCCGCTAGAAAAGCGGGAGGGTATA
The DNA here is from genome assembly GCA_003671525.1 of Saccostrea glomerata. NCBI lineage: Eukaryota > Metazoa > Mollusca > Bivalvia > Ostreida > Ostreidae > Saccostrea > Saccostrea glomerata. The sequence continues at coordinate 2,107,712 of PRKT01000005.1, read as the reverse complement.
TAGTAATCGTTAATTCCGTCCGTCTGTACGTCTAGCCGTCCGTCCGACCGTCTGTCCGTCCGTCCGTCCGTCTGTTACGCTTTAGGGTACCCATCTCTTATCCGCAACTCCTCTTATACCACTGAGTGAAATCTAATGAAACTTTCACAGAATCTTTATTACATATTGCCATTGTGAACCTCCTATTTTACTTTTTGATCAGACACATATTTTGGGTTTCCCGGCCACGGCAAAACACGGGACTTTGTCATCAGTTATAACGATATGGGAGGCGGGGGGTATCATTTAGTGAGCTCATTGCTCACAGTACCTCTAGTTTACACTAATTTTAATCTGAAAAGCTGTCAATATTTATTTTTTTGACAATGCTTTGAAAAGAACAAGTCCTTGTAAATCCTGAAACATGCACATATATACATACAAACTAGTACATAATTTCCTAAAATAAGTCCATCTAGAGAAACTGACAAAGATGAAATTAAGCCGAACAGATATCTTATTATGTCTATCTCGCATATGTTTTTCAATAATCAAAAATTTCTGAAAGGAAATGTACAGTGTAACTACTCGTGATGATTTGTTAATGGATCTATATCTACATGTAATTAAACTAGAGGTACTGTGAGCAATGAGCTCACTAAATGATACCCCCGAATCCCATATGTATAATGGCAGTGTCCGTGCATTGCTATGGGAAACCCAAAATATGTATCGGATCAAAAAGTAAAATAGGAGGTGCACAGTGGCAATATGTAATAAAGATTCTGTGAAAGTTTCATTAAATTTCATTCAGTAGTATGAGAGGAGTTGCGGATAAGAGATGGGTACCCCAAAGCGTAACAGACAGACAAACGTACGGGCAGCCGGACGGACGGACATACCGATTACAATATACCCTCCCGCTTTTCAAGAGGGTGGTATAAAAAAAATACAGTGTAAGACATTGAGTATAATGAAACTTGAAAATATCTTTTTTTAATTAAATCATTGAATATCTATATTGCTGTAATGTACATAAAATATATTTGCATTATCTTAAACATTCAATTCAGGCTACTTCTGATAAAAAAAAAAACTTTTTATAATGATTATTTGATTAAAGTAGAGTCAAAAACATTCATTGTGCATAGCCACATGAAGTTGTTATACACTAACAGTATAGTCCTTTAGATTAGGTCTTATCTTTGTACTTTTAATATATGGCTCGTTGGTCTAGGGGTATGATTCTCGCTTAGGGTGCGAGAGGTCCCGGGTTCAAATCCCGGACGAGCCCAAAATTTTTTAACCTCTGCGAACGATAAGTTTGTCCTGCCGTTTACCTCTAAGTAAATTATCAGATACTAGTATAAGAGCTAGTTAACTTCCCTTGTTTATATGTATTTGAAAACAAATTTCATTGGATTCGGAATTCATACCGATTCAATTGGTGGTCAACTATAATTGTGTATCATACAATATAATGAATATCCCAATTTAAAAGGGGGATTACTGGCGGAAAAAATAGCTTTGAATACAAGATAATTATAATATATAATTCCATCTTTGAAACAATTGTTTGGTTGCGCTCTCCCGACCGACTGGCTAAATGTGGCCCGAATCAAAACTTTTTAAACCCTAAGGAAACAGTGATTTTTATGCTCTCTGAAAATTCAGCATTGATTAGAACTATTTTTGTGAAAAAAATTTCCAGCTACCAACCGACCTACATTTTTCACCTTGAGTCGGGAGAGGATAATCAAACATTATAAAGTTGGTCTAATATCATACGACTCAGAGTATGATGTAAAAAAATCTTTTAATAAAAGATATATGTATATGTACAATACAAATATGTGAGGAAGACATAAAACACGACAAACCTAAAAATTCCAGTGGTGGGATCAGGTACATAGGAAGAGAAAGCATGCCCTGTTCACCGATCTTGTAAACTCCACTTACTCATAAACTTGTCTGTTGATGATCCTGCATATCGAGTCATGATACGTTGGTGCCAAACTGTAACTGCAGGTGATACAATCTAATGGAATACCATTTTTAAAGGTGAAAATTTAAAATTAACAAAAGAAAAGCAGTAACATTTTCTTTTGTCACAAAATTTAAGCTCTAAGGTTGTCGGACCATCTTTAAAAATTGTTTGGTTGTCCTCACCCGACTAACCGACTAAAATGGTCCCGCTCAAAAACTTTTTTTAACATTCCAGAACACGATATTTCTTATTAATGTAAGTTAATGGAAAGATGTCGTCGATGATTATATGCAACGGTACGGGTCAAATGTTGACTGACTTTTTTATGTTTATTTTTAGGCCATTATTTACACGCCGAATTGTCCACAATTTTTTGTTGGTTTCCGATCATGACAAGGAACACACGGTAGGTGTAACCGGTCGGCAGGGGATGCCCACTCCTCCAGGGCACCTGATCCCATCACAGATGTTTCAGAGGTTCGTGTTTGCTCTGCTCCTGATTTGCATTGTTGAATGGACTTCTGAGCTTAAATGTTCGTTTATACCTGTATATATTTCATGCATGCATGTTTCTAAAATTGATTAACAGCCGCGATTACACTGTTTTAAACATTTCCCACGAAGAAATATGGAAGATTCTATACATCAAAACCATTCGTGTTAACGTTTGGTAAACATCATTTGATACAATATTTCAAAAAAAAAAATAATTTTTGTAGATAAAGCTTATTTAATTTTTATCATATTCGACAATTTACGTCAATTGACCAAAGAGCCACTTACGATGCAGCTTGTATAATATCGAAAGGCAAGTTTATCTGTCAACATGTTCGGAGAAAGTGTCAGCTGGCATTTTGCCTGATTGACAATTTAGTGAAACGCCCCTAAATGAAGAAAAAATACTAATTCTCCAATTACTTAATCCTGTTATAACTGTATTTTCAATTAAATAATCAACCAGCAGAAAAAAAACAACATTACATAATTCAGATATTATACTTTGTCTCTTCTTATTCAACAATGATTAAGAAGAAAAGGAACGTAAATAAATGTACTTACTCGCGATCAGATGTAGGTTTATTTGATTCCTCGTTTTCAGAGGGTTTCTTTAAAAGAAAATTTCTAAATCCTGGGAGGATATTTTTACTCTTCTAAATATTTTTCAAACCATCAATTGTTATATTAATTGAACAGTCTATATATTGCCTCAACAATTGCCAACGTATTGGTATTTCGATTACTTTCTAATTTTGCATACAACCATTCTGCATACTAAATATCATTACAATTCATACTGTCAATTAGCATTACCACAATTCCTATGCCTTGAGGAATGTATAACAAAACTCACAAGTTCATTTCACATTTATTTAACTCAGAAACAGTAGTATTACACCAATTATTATAATCACAACATTTCGAATACAACAATTGTCAACATTCACTGTAAAGTCACTGTAAAGTCTACGGATAATGGACATAAATGGCCACATTGTCCTCAAATCTTATAGGAGGTCTGGGGTTACGTCCGAAATACCAACACGCAAAGGTGTATAACGGGCATGACGGAGGCCTTGTGTTGAGCACAAGTGCCAGTAAAGTCCCAATGCTTGACAACTAGCATGTGGACGGGAATGGCCTGGGACATATCTGTTTACCCTGTTTCCAGAAGATTGTTCCCTGGTACGATAGTACTTACTGACACTGAGTACTCCAGACTGTGAGCCTTCCCTCCTTTTAAAAGAGGTGAAGGGGGCACCAAGTATTGCTTAAACTTGTAGAACCCCAACCATAAACTACATAAGGGGTAATACTTTCCCCACAAAACAACAACTGCCCTTCCGTCTTAGTTGACAGATGGGGGAAACACAGGCCAGAAATGTCCCGAAAACCCCTCTTAGGTCCCCCCAGACCCGCCAATCACAAGAGAGGACAATGCGACAGATTAAGGGTATGAAAAATCTGTGGATATTTGATCTCAAGTTTTGATTTGTGTCACTAAATGAGGTTTGAATAGAAAATTGTTCATGATTATAGGGTCCTGAGCAAGGATTAGGAGTATTCCCTTCGGTGGTCTGGCTGGTAAGGTTTTATCGTCTTGGATGCCGATTGGTGCTGTCAATCCCCGACTCAACTTTTGTTGAATCTGAAAAAAGGAAAACTGGACGCAGATTACTGTTGCATTTGTTAAAGTGAACACTGTATAAAATTTTGACTTAATTTATTACAGAAAAAAGGGGGCTTGGGTGGGTGGGTTTTTAGCTTTGCTTGAAAGTAACAATGTGACTACCTCAGCGGGAAAATGTAAAGAGGAAGTTGAGGAAGTTGTTAAGTTGTACCACATTTCACTTCCTGTGGATGTGCTTAAACAAGTTGTACCTAAGTGATTCTTCTTTCCATATGACTTACATGTAACTTCCGTCAATTAAGAGTGATTATTTGTATATTTCATAAAATAATCTATATTAATTGAACAGTCTGTATATTGCCTCAACAATTGCCAACTTATTGGTATTTCGATTACTTTCTAATTTTGCATACAACCATTCTGCATACTAAATATCATTGCAATTCATACTGTCAATTAGCATTACCACAATTCCTATGCCTTGAGGAATGTATAACAAAACTCACAAGTTCATTTCACATTTATTTAACTCAGAAACAGTAGTATTACACCAATTATTATAATCACAACATTTCGAATACAACAATTGTCAACATTCACTGTAAAGTCTACGGATAATGGACATAAATGGCCACATTGTCCTCAAATCCTATAGGAGGTCTGGGGTTACGTCCGAAATACCAACACGCAAAGGTGTATAACGGGCATGACGGAGGCCTTGTGTTGAGCACAAGTGCCAGTAAAGTCCCAATGCTTGACGACTAGCATGTGGACGGGAATGGCCTGGGACATATCTGCTTACCCTGTTTCCAGAAGATTGTTCCCTGGTACGATAGTACTTACTGACACTGAGTACTCCAGACTGTTAGCCTTCCCTCCTTTTAAAAGAGGTGAAGGGGGCACCAAGTATGGCTTAAACTTGTAGAACCCCAACCATAAACTACATAAGGGGTAATACTTTCCCCACAAAACAACAACTGCCCTTCCGTCTTAGTTGACAGATGGGGTAAACACAGGCCAGAAATGTCCCGAAAAACCCTCTAAGATCCCGCCATAAAACATTGATATAATGTTCCTCCATATATTAATTATACATGTATATATTTGTTTAACCAGAATTTACACAAAAAAAAATAATTGTAAACTTGAATGAACGTCTTATTCAATTCACATGAATTTTAGTTATTTATAGCAAATAGAAAAAAAATCACTAAAAAATATGAAAATACTACTGGGCTCGTCCGGGATTTGAACCCGGGATCTCTCGCACCAAAAGCGAGAATCAGATTCTTATGTATATTTATTCGGTTGTATGATTTAATGTGTACATGTGTTTAAAAAAGAAGTTAGACCCAACAATGATATAATAGATCAAGCATATATTTGTGTAATGCAACAAAAGATGTTATTTTTATACACCAAAAATGTACTTAGTCTATCATATGGAAAATAACTTATCGAAATTTCTTCCACGTTTTTAAACGATTTTCTATGTTTCTGTTATATTTATACCCCCCGCTTGAAAAGCGGGAGGGTATATAGTAATCGTTAATTCCGTCCGTCTGTACGTCCGTCCGTCCGTCCGTCCGTCCGTCTGTTACGCTTTAGGGTACCCATCTCTTATCCGCAACTCCTCTTATACCACTGAGTGAAATTTAATGAAACTTTCACAGAATCTTTATTACATATTGCCATTGTGCACCTCCTATTTTACTTTTTGATCAGACACATATCTTGGGTTTCCCGGCCACGGCAAAACATGAGACTTTGTCATCAGTTATAACGATGTGGGAGGCGGGGGGTATCATTTAGTGAGCTCATTGCTCACAGTACCTCTAGTTTACACTAATTTTAATCTGAAAAGCTGTCAATATTTATTTTTTGGACAATGCTTTGAAAAGAACAAGTCCTTGTAAATCCTGAAACATGCACATATATACATACAAACTAGTACATAATTTCCTAAAATAAGTCCATCTAGAGAAACTGACAAAGATGAAATTAAGCCGAACAGATATCTTATTATGTCTATCTCGCATATGTTTTTCAATAATCAAAAATTTCTGAAAGGAAATGTACAGTGTAACTACTAGTGATGATTTGTTAATGGATCTATAGCTACATGTAATTAAACTAGAGGTACTGTGAGCAATGAGCTCACTAAATGATACCCCCGACTCCCATATGTATAATAGCAGTGTCCGTGCATTGCTATGGGAAACCCAAAATATGTATCGGATCAAAAAGTAAAATAGGAGGTGCACAGTGGCAATATGTAATAAGGATTCTGTGAAAGTTTCATTAAATTTCATTCAGTAGTATGAGAGGAGTTGCGGATAAGAGATGGGTACCCCGAAGAGTAACAGACAGACGAACGTACGGGCAGCCGGACGGACGGACATACCGATTACAATATACCCTCCCGCTTTTCAAGAGGGGGAAAAAAGTACAGTGTAAAACATTGAGTATAATAAACCTTGAAGATATCTCATCAGTGAATATCTATATTGCTGTAATGTACATAAAATATATTTGCATTATCTTAAACATTCAATTCAGGCTACTTCTGATAAAAAAAACTTTTTATAATGATTATTTGATTAAAGTAGAGTCAAAAACATTCATTGTGCATAGCCACATGAAGTTGTTATACACTAACAGTATAGTCCTTTAGATTAGGTCTTATCTTTGTACTTTTAATATATGGCTCGTTGGTCTAGGGGTATGATTCTCGCTTAGGGTGCGAGAGGTCCCGGGTTCAAATCCCGGACGAGCCCAATTTTTTTTACTTTACTGAACGATTCTCTACATTGCAACACATATTTTGATTTATAACATGCTTTAAAATGTTACCAATCAGTATGTAGATTTTTTTTTACATATTGATAACAACATAAATGTTCATCCCCTTTCCTATTTCAAATCTTATATTTATAAACACTTTCTGTATATACATTGAGATATATCGGCGACGTGTTGTCTTGTAAAAAGTCATCATTTCGTAAGTTCCGCGGTCCATATAATAACCTTGTCAGGAAATATAATTTTTAAGTCAAATGCTGACTGGCGTTTTTCATAATAATTTTCAAGCCATAATTTACACAATTTTAAAATTGTCGGCGGATTTTTCCGTTATTTCACGATCATGACAAGGAGCATACGAAGATGTGACGAGTCGGAATGGGGATGCTCACCCTTAATGGCACCTGATCCCACCTCTGATGTTGTGGAGGTTCATGTTTGCCCTGCTCGTATTTTGTAATGTTTAAAGAACTTTTGGGTTTGAATACTGTTATCTCCATATACAATCGTGTCTCGTATTAAAGAACTACGAACGATAGTTCTCCCGCCTACCTCCAAGTCAATTTTCAAAAGTTAATATATTTGAACGATTTTCCATTTGTATATTCATATTTACATGAATTTCCATAAAACGTTACTTAATTGGGAATACAAAGAGAGATAACCCTAAAATTTTGTTAAAAACTCGCGTTTTCCACTATAGAAATCAACGGAAAATATTTTTAAAACATCTTTCCCCCCGTGAAACAAAAATTCCTTCAAACAGGTAATATAGACTGTCATTTCACAAATTCATACCAAAGCTTTTTGTGTTTCACGGGGAGAGAGAGAGAGAGAGAGAGAGAGAGAGAGCATATGTTTACTGACAAAAAAAATGACAAAAGTTTTACATCAATTTTTTTTTTAATTTTTCACCAATATCAAAACAAGTGAAACGTAGTATTTTATTAATGATCTATGTTTAATTTCATATGCTTAAAACATTGGAAAAGAGGTATTAGGAACATTTATTCACATTCAAAAATATTTTAAAATACGGTGATGGTGTAAAGCCCAGTTTCAACGGAAAATATCGTCTACCCTCCTTTTTTAAAGAGTTAGAATAAGGGATAATTAACTATTTTACATTGGTATTAAAATCATTTATCAATTATAATTGAACAGATCTTTTCATTCAACAAAGTTTTTATGGCCAAATTGTCATTGAATTAAATAAGTGTAAAATGTAGGCGGGAATCAAGAGTTAGCGTACATAGTTCTTACGATTCGTGAAAAGAGCAAAAAATCGATTCATGAAATGTATCTGATTTGCCTCTTAATTTTTTCCCATTTTCTCTGTACCGAGATTGTTAATACTTTTTTTACAACTGTGATTTCAGATATCTAATATAATACTTCGTTTTTAGCATTTTTCCCGAAGAAATATATGGCAGATACTATATATTGAAACTAGTAAATTGAAAAGTCAATGCATAACTTCATTGGATACAACTTTCAAAATAGAATAAATATATTGGAGAACATTTTTTTCTTCATAGCAATTGTTGTAAGAAAAATTGTGTAAAAAGTAGTAGGGCTCGTCCGGGATTTGAACCCGGGACCTCTCGCACCCAAAGCGAGAATCATACCCCTAGACCAACGAGCCGCTGTAGATGGAGTAAAACATGGAAAGGTAACTTTATCTGTCAAACTGTCGGTGACAACTGCCATTTTATTTTATTGACACACAGTACATATGTACATCTTTCCCATGTGAATAACTAGTAAACATTACAGATACTTCCATTGATAAATACTTCTAACTATAAATCCAAGCAAATAAACAAACAGACAGGCAAACTATTCATTAAGAGTTTTAGCCTTCGTCTCTTCAAATTAATTTTCAGCAATGTTCAAGAAGTAAAATGAACGTAAATGAACTTACTTTGAAGTCATAATTATGCTTATCATAAGTAAATTTACTAGTATTTGATCCTTCAATTTATTCAGAATATTCCTCTCAATAAAATGTTTAAAGCCAGATATACTCATATTTGTATTCCTTTCTAAATTTTTTAAAATGTGAAGTGAAAAGTATATATATTTTTTGTGCCAAAATTTACGTAAAAAATATTCATTGTAAACGTCAAACCTACTGTACAAATCTCATGAATCAAAGCTATTTCTTCATAAAAACACCAAAAAATTATACAATTACGAAAAAAAATACAGCTTCATAATCACACATTTTTATGAAGACTTCCTTTTACAATTTTTAGTACAGCAAAAATGTTATTAAAATTTTCAAAAAAGAAAATCTTGATTTTAAATGAACACAAAAGATGATAAATACGATCGTTCTAAAAATATTTCCTGTAGGATTTTTATGAGGATAAAAAAGAATTGTCTGAATTTTTTTCCATACATAGAGCTAATTAAAGGCTTGATAGATCAACAGAGGAAGCATACAAGCTCCTGATTTGTCTTACCTCTAGTGCTTTCATGAATTCGTCTTTTTTTTTTTGCTCTTTTTATGATTCTTATTTTTTAATATCGTTTATAGGCATGAACATTGTTCGTAATTGTCAATTCATCATACGAAATATATACCAGTTTATGTTCTAATTCGACCAATCTCAACCGAACATAAATTATTTATACCCTCATTCAAAAATCAAAACAAAACACCTGTATAATAGAGAGGAGGTCCAAGACCTGCGCATTTAATTGACGACATTGTTAAACATTTAATAAAGTGCTTCAATAACATTCACAAACATTTATATTACAACAACACAAGAAATATCTTACGGGAGGGGGGGGGGG
>PRKT01000005.1:2048929-2087354 GCA_003671525.1 Saccostrea glomerata | reverse complement strand
CCCCCACCCCACCCCATATGCCCGAAATAGAAATTTCGAGTTTGGGCAATTTCCTTTTTTTGGCTTGTCAACTTTTTCAGGTATGTAAAAAAGAAATTCTCTAGCTGCACCCCCCTTTCAAAAACGATGTACGTCACTGGAGAAACGTATGCATTGATAGATTGTAAATTAATTAAAAGTACCTTAAAGAAAATAAAATGATATACCCATCTGTACATCTCACCTCCCGACAGTGATTGAACAGACTTATGAGCAGAATACTGGAAAATTTCACAAACTCATATCTTTATGTTCTATTAATATTTATTTAGTTACACGCAATTAAAGGGGGGAAATTAAAGATGTATTAGCTTAAGTTAAGGAGCATTAACTTGAATGATGGCAAGTTACCATTTCTTTCTCATTATCTAAAATATATTTTTAAAAGTGAATATTGTTTGAGGATTTATTGAATCATTATTCATTTAAAAAAAATTATCCAGGACCTGGCATAGTTTTTAAAAAGTGAATGGGGATGGGGGAGGGGGGGGGGGGTTGTAAGTGACCATAATATTCAGCAGAAAATAGAAATGCTGAAAGTGGGCGTCAGCCCATAACTTATACACCTTTTGAAACAGAAAACGCATTATTGCAATAATAAAAAAAATTAGGGGGCCTGTACCCCCCCTCCCTCCCACAACGCGTGCCTACATTTTATAAAAAATATAATATGACACTTCTTAAATTTCTAACCAATTAGAATTCAAAATTCTTAATTAAAATTTTTTAGTTCATCCCACCTGTTGCGGAAAAAAGTTTGCATCTCTACTTGTCTACATAATATTACATGTACATTTTGTTTATTAATTTTCATGATTTTTACGCAAATCATATAATTATGTGCATGTGTATGAATAGGTATTATATCGCGTAAGTATAAAATAATCATTTTTTAAACTCTTTATGATTAAAACACTTGCCCTTTTCCCAAGTTGTATATACAGACTAAGAACTTACGCCTACTCATGAGCAGGCCTAGATTTAAACCCAAATTTAGTCTCGACTAAGTCTCCACCTTTTTGTGAAACGCAACTTAGTCCGACTTCCGGGTTTAGTCACTGATTTAGTCCGGACTAAGCTTACGCCTGGTCGTAGGCCTTTTTGAGAAACGAGCCCCAGGGGCTAGTTTCTCAAAAAGGCCTACGTCCAGTCGTAAGCTTAGTCCGGACTAAATCAGGGACTAAACCCGAGAATCGGACTAAGTAGCGTTTCACAAAAAGGCGGAGACTTAGTCGAGACTAAATTTGGGTTTAAATCTAGGCCTGCTCGTGAGTAGGCGTAAGTGCTTAGTCTGTGCACGCATTGTAAAAAAGGCATGCGTTTTAATCATAAAGAGTTAAAAGAATGATTATTTTATACGTATACGATATAAAACCTATTCATATACATGTACATAATTATATATTATGCTAAAAAATCGTGAAAATTCTTATAGCATACTGTATTATGAAGGAAAATAGAAAGGTAGTTAAATCCATCGAAGATGCAGACTTTTTCCGCAAAAGGTGGTATGAACTAGAAATTTTTAAGTATAAAGAATTTTGAATATAAGTTGGGTAAGATTTTTTAAAGAAGTGCCAGAATTTCTTCGTAGAGGGTTGGGGGGGGGGGGGTCAAGCCTACCGTTTTTATTGCAGTTATGTGTTTTCTGCATAAATAAAGCTGTGCAATTTATGGACTGACTTCAACTTTCAGCATTTCTCTTTTCGATTGAATATTTTGATCACCAAATTCACTGTACTCACCACCACCCTCATCCCCTTCCCCATTAACTTTTTAAAAACGATGCTACATGCTGTAAGTTCTGGATAATTTTTGTTGTTTGAAATAGATAATGTTTAAATAAAATCCCCAAACAATATCCATTTTATACTATTATTTTAGATAACGAAAAAAATATTCGGTAACTATGCCATCAACCGAGTTTATGTACTTTAACTTAAGTTAATGTATCTTTGATCTCTCTTTTAATTGCATGTAATTAAATATTATATTAATAGAACATAACAATTTAAATTTGTTAAATGTTCCAGTATTATGATTAAAGTATTCTGTCCATAATACTGTTCATTCCTATTTCACTGGAGTCACTATCGGGAGGTGAGATGTGTAGATGAGTCTATTATTTTTTCGTAAAGATGCTTTTGATTAATTGTCAATCTATCACGTATCTCGGACGAAGTTTGCCTAAAAAGGTTTTTTTGATAGATTTTTTAACAGAAAAATAATTCATATCATATTTGAAACAAAACTACTCATATAATGATGGTGATAATAAAGTGTTGTAAAATGTTTTATTGTGAATGTAAATCGCGACTTTTTAATATCTTTAAGTCTAGATTACATCTTCAAAAAACATTCTTCATCTATTAAAAAAAAAATAATAATGTCTGAACATATCCTCAACAGAAATTGAATGGATAGATTTAAGGAAAAGATGGTGATGTTGAAATAAGTACCTTTCCCGATCTAAATGAATCTGATTTGAAAATACTGAAATGGAAAATTCAAATGGAGAAATTTATAAAAATTACTAGATTTCTTGTCTGTAATATGGTTCACAAGAATTATAGATTTAAAACTAATTTAGCTTTTGCAAGCCATCATTGATTCTGCAATTGCTATATATAGGTACGTATTTTTAAATGGACTATGTAAATTATTATATCGATATCAATGTGATACTATGTGTCCAAAATACCGGTACTAGTATTATAAATATACACAGTAGGTATATACATGTATCAACTGAAATGCCAGTATGTCTAATTCGTAATTAATAAATGGATTGATATTATAAAATTAAGACAACTGATAATTTTTCTTCAAAATTCTCTTATCCATGTTTTAATGATTATCATTATCATATGATTTCAAAATTGTTAAATTTTCACAGTGCACCTATGGGTCGGGGGCTCCGGTCCTTCACTCTCTCTGCGTAAAGTATTTTAATTAACTAGAGAAAAACTTGCCTGAGATACTGCCCCCCCCACGACTTTCAAATATATTGCTACGAGCTTGTTCCAACCCCATGCCATATAATTTATTAATTTATGGCTTTTACTCATAGGAAAATTTCTTTTTATTCCAAATTTTGACAAGTACGTATAATACCGGATATACACGTTTATATTTTTCTATTAATAGTATATATTTCACTTTTAAAATTTATCTGAGCATACCAAAATACATATTACTATTTAATATAAAAGTTGGGGTTGTAGAGGGGGAGGGGGTTGTGTCCAAAATAATAACAAAAGATTTGCTAAATCAATTTTTTTGTGTGAGTGTGGGCCCCTAACCCGACCTCAATCTGCCCCTTTTGTCAAGATTTCTGAATCCGCTGATACTAGTAGCTAGCATGTAAATGCTTTGAAAATACAGATAGATCTGCGTATTATATTTGTTTGAAAGCCGATGAAAAGCCAGGGAAAATTCGTGCTTTTTGTGCTTTACTTTTTATAAATAGGTTCAAGTGTGATCCGCCGCATGTTATTGTACTCTCTAAACCAAATAAAATACTATCTGCGCATGCTTAGTACCTAGTGGAAAGGTCTTAGTCTTAGGCCCAGTCTTACCCCGTTTTCTGAAACGTGATTTAGGCCCGACTAGGTTTTGGCGTAACTTTCTTAGTCGGACTAACTTAGGCCCAAATCTACGACTTTTTGAGAAACGAGCCCCTGAAGAGCTTATGCGATAGTAAGATGTCGTTATATGTCCGTCCGTCTGGCTGTCCGTCCATCTGTCTAGCTGTCCGTCTGTCTGTAAACAATTTTTTCAAAATGCTACTCCTCCTACAGTTTTGGTCTGATTTCAATATAACATTGCACACAAGTAGATGCATCGGTTTTTCATTTCGATGAACGGTGTTGCCATGGTTACTAAAACTAGAAATTTCTATGAAATTCCTTCAAAACGCTACTCCTCCTACAGATTTGGTTTGATTTCAATATATCTTGGCACACAAGTAAACTACACTATGACACATAATTTACTGCATCGGTTTTTGATTCAAATGAACGGCGTTGTCATGGTTACTAAAAATAGAAATTTCTATGAAACAATATATCTTGGCACACAAGTAGACTCACTCATAAACATAAATTACTGCATCGGTTTTTGATTTTGATGAACGGTGTTGCCATGGTTACTTAAACTAAAAATTTCTATGAAATTCCTTTTAAAACGCTACTCCTCCTACAGTTTTAATCTGATTTCAATATAACTTGGCACACAAGTAGACTACACTAAGATACATGACTTAGTGCATCGGTTTTCTATTTCGATGAATGGTGTTGCCATGGTTACTAAAAATTGAAATTTCTGTGATATTCCTTTTAAACGCTACTCCTCCTACAGATTTGGTCTGATATTAATATAACTTGGCACACAAGTAGACTACACTAAGATACATAAATAAGTGCATTGGTTTTGATTTCGATGAACGGTGTTGCCATGGTTACTTAAATTGAAATTTCTGGTAATTCTTTTAAAACGCTACTCCTCCTACAGATTTGGTTTGATTTCAATAAATATTGGTATAAATTGCGTTGAGTGTGTCCCAAACTTAACGCACTTTGAAAAAAAAATTTCAAAGTGCGTTGATTTTGTCCCAATTTTAACGCACTTTGAAAATTTTTTTCAAAGTTCGTAATTTTTTCAAAGTGCGTTGCCACATAGCACACATTTCTCTGATTTATTACTTTTTGGTCATTAAGCATATGATCAAAATCAAAAAACAGTGCCTTATTTATGAACCTTTTACCGGGGGTAATACATTTTTACTTCATTAGCAAAAAATGGGTCAGGCAAGTAAATGATCTTTAATATTAGTGAATTGTATATATCAATTCAAAACCTTTTTCTATAAATCTGCATGTTTTATTTTTCAATTATAACCTAATAGCATTGAGAACCTTAGGTTCTGAAAAACGAGAAGTATGTAATTGAAAATGCTTTCGAAACGTCTCGGTCTGTATTTATGTACGCAAAAGAAACGCAACAAGCAGTAATCTTCAAATGTTTGATTTTTTTTTGTCTAATGATTTTCAAAACTGAATACAGTAGGACTAAACTCACTATTAGAACAACAGAGATTTGATAAAAATGTTAAATGTTTATCTTTTAACTTTACTAAATAACATATGCCTGTTAAACAACCCCCTCCCAGCATTTGATTAAAACGTGCAAGACTTTTCTAAACAACAATTGCAGCTTAATTTCTACATGTACGATAGGTTCATCAATATCGAGATCTGAGCGAAGGAATAATTCTTTGCCATTTTTAAATGCCCCGTTTTTCAGATGATTAGGTCGAACTTCCTCTAATTAGCGTAGTGTAGTACCCCTTTGACTTCCGGTCCAAGGACTGTCATTAATGCATATGATACGTAAAACCCTGCTGAGGCGAAATGTAGTGAATTTTTGCATCAGCAACTCTCCATCACCTTTACTTTGAAATTTTCCATATAGAGCAATGGAAATGCGTACTTAAGCCATTTTCAAGAAGTCTTAGCATCGTTACGGGAAACAAAAGGAGAATTTATTTTTTGAAATATTGATTCATTACTTATGATGAACAGTACAAACCTTTTAAACTCCATAATATTGCCAAATGTTTTGTTAAACATGCAATTTTTGATTAATGTTAAGCAGACTCAAACTTGACTTCCGGTTATAATATGAAAATTTTTCAACCGTTAAATTACTAATATTTACCAAATTGAAGATATCTATAATTTTAAGATACAAAATTCTTTACTTTACATAATTATTTCCCCCTAAAGAAGGGTGTTGCGTTTCTTTTGCGTTTCAGTATATCTAAAAAATGTGTTATAACCATAATATTTCTGTATAGTTATTTATGGATAACTGCTAGGGTGGTGCTCAGTTTGACGCAAGAAAACACAACTAATAGTTGAGGAATTTGAATGGTCATTTATTTAAAAAATAAATGACGAAGTATTATGCAAATAAAACATATAAAACAGTAAAAATACAACAAACTAAAAGCACAATACCATAATTCAATAGAGGGAGTTGTGGCTTGTTAAACATTCCAAAAATGCCACATCCCTAAAAATAGAATATAAAAAAAGTCATACACATAGTTCTTTATTACAGGTAAGAATGCTTTGTTGGAAATTATTATCAAATTTATTTTCAAGAAACGCGAATTAAGTACAAGCTATGCATTTTCAATTTGTACATTAATCAAAAATATATTTTAGAATAAAAAGTATTGTTGTCCAGGCAAATGGAGATAACTCGGATTTTAATACTTATAAATACAGTATATTGAACCTTTTTATATTTTCTTCTATTGCCATTCTTCCAGTTGCAGGGTGACCTAACAAATTTCATTTGATACTGTAGGACTCGTTTCTCTCATTGAAAAGTACCGCTCAAATTAAAGCTTTCATAATTACTTAGATAATGCAAACAGAAAGGATTCAGTTGATACATCAAATGCACGTGTTACAATTTGTAAAACATAGATGGCTTTATGTGATTAGTAACAATCAAGATTTATAATTTTACCGAATGATGTCGCTAATGTCAGCCGACAAGCTATTGCATTAAATACGAGGGTTTTCGATATGTATTGTGTATTGTACCACAGCGCGATAACGCCTTGCACGATTTCGTCGATGTTTATACGCCTGGATAACTCTATTCAATACCTTGCCAACAGTATAAACGCAAGCCTTCATCTACTTAGAACATAACCTACTTATTCAGCCAATCAAATGCTTACATTTCTCGCAAAGAATTAATTCTTCATGGTGAAGAATTCTTCTATATCTGAAAAATTCAACGGTGTCTGATTAGTTCTCTTGACATTTATATGTGTGTGTCGTCATTGATCTTTTATCAGCACACAAAAAGAAACTATTCAAAACCCGCGTGCTGTTTACAATGATATTTAAACCTTCTAGGCCTTGCTACACTTTTTTCCACTGTAACCTTTTGTCGCCTTTTTGAATATTATTTTTTTCACATTTCGGTACATACAGAAAATACAACCATCGTCATGTATATCAGAGACGAACCTTGTCTTTGAAGACAGATTTAATTACAATTTTCATCAAATTTTTATTTTATATTAGACAGCGATATCCACTCCTGCTGACTAGGGCCTTGTCATCTTAACACAATTATTTTTCAAAAATATAGATATTTCGATTCTTGTTACATGGGTATTCATTAGTTCAGTAACTTTAATATCTTTACCATACCATTTCCCCAGTAAATCAAGCTTTTTCATAGAATCCCGTACTACCTAAATGGGTTGAGAGTCCATTCTGAAACTGCGTGTGTTCGATATTGATATCGTGCTCGATATGTACAACGAGCGGTCAAGTTGAGCCTTATATATGACACAGCCGTGGGAGGAGTCTATTTTTAATCCATTCATTTGATTGGCTGAGGTTCTGTTCTAAGTCAGTAAGATCATATGAAGAGAAATCTTCGTCACAAAGAATGGGCTCCGCTTCGCTCCGCCCATTCTTCATGACGAAGATTTCTCTTCATATGATCTTACTCCCAGATAGCATGACTATGTTGGGCCAACACTGGTAAAAGGTTGTATGGTTGGTGTTGGGGGAACTACGTTGGGCCAACGTTGGACCAGTGCTACCATGTCAACCTTCTCGACCATCACAGATTTCCTATGTTGGCCCAATGTTGGTCCAACGTAAGCAATTACCATTCACTCTACTTTCCAAGGAAGGAAGGATGCTGACGTTGGCCCAACGTTGGCCCAATTTATATAATACAACCTTAAAGAAAGTGTCTTTTAAAATTGGTAGTTGTATGTTGGCCCAACGTTGGCCCGATGTTTGTAGTACACCCGTAAAGAATGTGTCAAATCAAGTTGGTAGTGGTATGTTGACCCACGGTTGGCCCAATGTTTGTAATACACCCTTACAAATGTGTCTTATCAAGTTGGTAGTAGTATGATGGCCCAACGTTGGCCCAATGATTGTAATACACCCTTAAAGAAAGTGTCTTATCAAGTTGGAAGTAGTATGTTGGCCCAACATTGGCCCAATGTTTGTAATACACCCTTAAAGAAAATGTCTTATCAAGTTGGTAATAGAATGTTGGCCCGACGTTGGCCCGATATTAGCAAGAGTGTTATTTTGTGTAGGTGTTTTAAAGATAGGATATTTATATTGGGCCAACGTTGGTCCAATTATTATACTGCCAACTAAATGATGGTGTCAATTTTATAATTAGCTGCTGAGCTTTTCGTTGGGACAACGTTGGTTCCAAATATAAATTTAGATGCACATTCTGAAATAATTAAGAGGATATTCTATGTCCATGCTTTTCATTGGATGATTGCTTTTGTTTAAATATGATATTTTCAACATTTAACTTTGAACATAAGTGATCACAGCACCAAAGAGTGTTTTATTCTATTTTTTCAATTGTGTGCATGCTTATTTATTTGTAATAAAACGCATAAAATTATGATTTTTTCATGAGCGTTGTATTCATGAGAATTTAGAGAAGACTGAATAAATGTTAGTTAAAAGTTCTCAGGAACAGGGTGTGAATCCCAGATAGCAGAACACCTTTGTTCCAATCTTACATAATGTTTGTATTATCGCCGTTGGGTTACTTTTATTAGGCCAACAATGGTCCAACATGGAATATTGATACTACTAGTTGGTTATGTATAATGTTGGGCTAACTGTTGGCGTTATATCATAAAACTATTATCGTGAAAGAAAATATTGTTGGGAGATTGGCATCGGCCCCAAGTTGGCCCAATATACCATGAATCTAGCTGAGCATCATGGGTAGATAACATCCGGGCTTCTTGTAATACCCGCGCCATTTTCAATCTGACACGAGCGTAATGAGACTGCTGCCTTGCATATCTTCATCCACTTTGTAAGTATTTATAATATCTGTGCTCTGACACAGCTTAATTAACGTTTTATTAGTTTAAACGATATCGTGTACAAATCTGTGTAAATCAGTGCAGAGGCCAGGTGCTGTTGAGTCAACACTGTCCCAGACAGCATGCTAACATGGGGCCAACAGTGGGCCAATGTTATCGGTTACATTGGGCCAATGTTGGCAAATGACTAAGTTTGCTTATCGGCCCAATGTTGGCCCGATATGTTGTGCCAACGTTTGCCCAATGTAGAGTGTTATTGCTACAGATATTGGCCCAACGTTGCGACAACATTGTCCAATTGAATGCGACATTGGGCCAATCTTGGCCCAACGTCAACAAGAACATTGAGCCGATGTTGGCAAATGACGTTGGCCCAGTGTCATTTTGCTCATTGGCCCAATGTTGGCCAGATACATTGAACCAACATTGGGCCAATGTGTATAAACATTTGATTGTTACAAATCTGTATATTAACAAATCTGATAGTCTCTAAAATCAGAAATAAATCTACCACCAATCCTTCTTGAAAATACAAGTTAGCTAAAATAAATTTACAAGGTTTAATTGTTAAAATTCTTAAAATTATTGTTTCTATACAAGAAAAATAAATGAAAGTATAAAATAACAAATGTGTTTTTATACAGTTAAAACAATAAATAATTGCCCCTTATTTAGATTGAAATTAGTAGAATAAATTTCCGAAATCTACCACTCAATTTTCTTATATACACTTAAAGTCGAGCACATGATCAAACATGTTGAAAATGTTGAACATGTTGAAGTTAAAACAAAATTTATTCAGTACTAAAACATAAATTGGGTTCTTTCATTTAAAATGTGTTCAGTGTACCGACAAATTTTCTAAACATGTATTTTACTTTGAATAATGATTATATGGGGCAATATTGAGTGAGTTTGATGATGATGATGATCAAGCGTAGAAATTTTATGCATAAATGCCTTCATCACGCAAGCTAATCGCTTAATCACGCCATGAAACAAAAAAGACGGTTATTCCTCAATTGACAGCTTAAAAATATACTGATATACTTGTAAATTTAATCGTATGTTTACTCTTTACTGAGAACAGTAACAAATGTATTAAGTACTAAATACTACAATTTTAGTGCTACTGGAGATTCTAAAAAGACATTGAGAACACAATCAAAGAATGACTAAGGTATGCCAAGGACAGGGATAAGGGTGGAAGAAAGGGACAGAGAAGAAAAGAAGGGGGAGGAGACTGGAGAGAGAAGAGGAGACTTAGGAGAGGGATCAGATTGAACATGGCAGTGCCTAACTGTTTTCTGTTATATACAGCTCAACGCATTTTGTAAGCTCACATGGTTTTCGCACAAATTAAGGTCACATATATAATATTGTGTATCGAGGCATCAAAATACATATTAAAAGTATTTGTTTACATAATTTGAGTTTTAACGGGGGTATTTCATTTACTAAAACATAATTCATACATATCGATTGGAAGAACTTTGAAATTTTCATGGCTGAAAAATAATAACTATTCTTCTTTGCATTTTTGTGGTTTCTTGCCAATTGCAGCTGTCTTTTTATCCGTTCTTTTGAAAGCAATAGCTTTTTGCAGAAATGTAGACATGGGCACAGTTTAGCTACTGTAACTTGTATTTTCTGTACATTTTGACTCTTTAACTCGGGGATGTAATAGTATTTTTCATCTGTTTGACTGCTCTGTATGTTAAGAAGGTGGGATTTTTCAGAATCAACTTCTAAAATCTGGACTCATAAGAGAATCATCCCACTGCAAAATTCTAACCTTTCAAATGCAGAGGAATTTTCCTTTTCATAGAAGGAATTTACTATTTAAAAAAATAAACAATACTTCATTATCCTACCCTTTAATGTGGTTTCCTTTTGCAATGTAATCCCTTTTCGGCGCTACATTTCGAGAAAACCAAGAGGAGTATTGTAAATGAAAAAAGAATTTTAAAAACTACTCACCGTTATGAAGAAAATTTTAAAAAATTCAACAACTTGGTATCAAGGAAAGTTCGTTTTATACAATTGTTAAAAACCTATTGTAGAATCGTATAGTCGAAACATCGTGCCATTTATATATAAATTCCCCATAAAAACATCCACTTTGGGAACTTAAGATAATAATTTAAAAGACATCTTTGCTTGAACATTATATATATTATATAACGTAGGGTTATGTCATTGTACTGCAGTTCGAAAATGGTAATTTTTATTACAACAATGTGACCTTAATTTGTGCGAAAAACCATGTGAGTTTAAAAAGTGCTTTGAGCTGTACTGTGACATACCTGTAGTTCTCTCCTTTTCTGTGTCTGTTTGTTGGTAACAAACACGATGCAAATGCCAGAAACATTTTTTTGTGTATGTAAACAAAATTGAGAACAGGATGGGTTCGTTTACTTTTTAGACGTGCTTATTGATATCTGCAATTTACTGAACGTGTGCATAAATTGACATCACAGAGGGAGTATACAATCATGTAACCCTACATGTTTCGCATCAAGTGAGCATCAACTTTCTGTTCCTTATTAATGTTTTCTTCATGCACTTAGCAATGAAATATTAGTATGTTATAATGTAATTTTATATTATGATTTCTTTTTCCTCATTTTTTTTAATTAATGTAGAGCTACTTACAATGCAATACTTGTTGATGTTAATTCTAAGAGATATTGTGAATATGTATTAAACTATTAATCTAGCATAAATATTATATAGTATTAAAGGGCTTTTACCATTAAACTGTACTACAAAACTAGTATATAACCTTATTATATACATGTACATAGTTTGTTATTCAATTTTGAGGACAAATGGCCAACCAGTGAAGAAAAATGAGTTGTCCTGATGGAGAGCCAATAAGATACAAACCAACATTGGCCCAAAATCGGTGTTTGCCTAATATTGAAAGAATAAGTGGCCCAATAATGGCTCAATAATATCCGTTCGTTGGTCCAACAATAAGTCAACAAGTTGGTCTGATTAAGGGCCGATGAGCAAATTACCGTTGGCCCAACATTAATTGCTTACAATGGTCCAACTGTACAAAAATGACGATTGTCCAATATTGAAGGAATACATTGGCCCAACAGTGGCCCAATATTAACTGTTACATTGGCCCAACACTAAGCCAACAAGTTGGTTTGATTAAGGGCCGATGAGCAAATTACCGTTTGCCCAACATTAATTGCTTACAATGGCCCAACTGTACAAAAATGACGATTGTCCAATATTGAAAGAATACATTGGCCCAAGAGTGGCCCAATATTAACTGTTACATTGGCCCAACAATAAGCCAGCAGGTTGGTTTGATTAAGGGCCGATGAGCAAATTACAGATGGCCCAATGTTGAATGCATACGGTGGCCCAACATAAGGAGCATTGTTGGCCCAACAAAGGTCCAATATCATCCTGCTATCTGGGCTATTACATATGGTTATAAAATAATCGTCATTTCAACAGAGCCAGTCGTTGACCACTGTTGTAAAAATGGTTGGGAAAAGGGTTGAGAATATTGAAGAAATTAGAGCTTATATAAAAGTTCGCACAAAACTCGGTAATTCGGTAAAGCAGATTTTTACTGAATTGGGGGAAGTTTATGAGTCTGATAAGGTATCTTATGAGACAGTTAGTAGGTGGATACAGAAATTTCTGACCGGCACAGAGTCCGTCAAAGATGCAGCAAAATCGGGTCGACCTGTGACCGTATCAGGCAAGACAAATGTCTCAAAAATCAAGGAAATAATTGAAAGTGATGGCAGGTACACGATTCGTGATATTGCCAAAGCTGTTGGCATATCGCTATCGCGGGTGCATTTCATTTTGAAGCGTATTTTGAAAGTACGAAAGATTTCTACCCCATAAATTGACAGATAACCAAAATAAGGTACGAATGCAAACCACTAAGCGACTGCTAAAAATGTTTCCAAACTTCAATCAAAGACAATTTGCAAGCATAGTTACTGGTGACAAAACATGGGTTCACTATTTCGAACCAGTAAAAAAAGTTGGAAACAAATTATGGCTTACCAAACACGGTAGAAGGCCTGTAGTTGCCAAAAGGACAATGAGCACAAAGAAGGTCCTTTATTGCATATTCTTCTCTTGTGATGGTTTAGCCGTACAAATTCCGGTGCCGAAGGGCAAAAGTGTTACAGGTCGGTATTACCGAGATGTTGTACTGAAAAAGCTCAAGAAATATTATCAGAAACGACGTCCTGTGTCGGGATTTAGGCATGTTCGCCTTCTTCATGATAATGCTCCATCACATACATCTGAGCTTGTGAAACAATTTTTGAAGTCTGAGAAGGTTACCGTCTTGCCACACCCACCATACTCTCCGGATCTAGCACCTTGCGACTTTTTCCTTTTTCCAAAACTTAAAAAGTTCTTATCTGGTCGTCGATACAAGTCCCGACAGGCCCTTGGCTCAGCCGTCAGTCAGTGCCTCAGAGGTATACCTAAATCAGCGTACCGTGACGCATTTCAGAAATAGATTCAGAGAATAAAATTGTGTATTTCAAATCACGGAGAATACTTTGAAGGGATGTAATGTCCATTTGACTATTTGAATCGAATGCCTTTGAGATGTCGTACAATACACTTTACATATCGAAAAACTCTCGTATCTCAGGGGTCCAACATCAACATGTTGACTCGGTAGCCCTGGCATTGCAAGGATGTTCTATTGCTTGCAAAAGTTTGTTCTTATGTTTGAAAGGCATCTCATATCACTTCTTATTTCATATCATACTAATAAGTATTGATATCTAGGGCTGAAATGTGGCAATGCACTTTAAAAAAATTACGCACTTTGAAAAAAAAATTTCAAAGTGCGTTAAAAATTGGGACAAAATCAACGCACTTTGAAAAAATTTTAATCCAACAAAAAAGGTAAATCCCAATTTTCAATGCCTATATAATGTGCCCCCCCCCCCCCCCCCCGGTTCCGACGCCTATGAATAACATTTAAGAGAGAAAGAACTTTCGAAGTATGGAAAAGGAAAAATCGCTCACGTTCACATCCTGAAGTGACTTTATCACCGAAAATTTATCCAACAGGTTCATTATTTATCATACCTAAGATTTGCAAGAATATCATCCATACACAATTTTTCAAAGTGCGTTAATATGGTCGATATTAACACACTTTGAAAAGAAATTGTATTTTTTCAAGTGCGTTGATTTGGTCCCAAATTTAACGCACTTTGAAAAAAAATTTTCAAAGTGCGTAATTTTTCAAAGTGCGTTGTAACACTGAAAGGAGGTTTTATTTCTCTATATATGTTTTTGTTACATTTATGGCATACAAAACTTAATCTTCATTACAGTGTACTAGTTTCGTAATTTCTTAGACTTCACGCGTTCTTCAATCATACTAAAAGCATGAAAAAAAATCGTTGCACGAAAAGATTTTAATTTAATTTCAAGCCTTAGTTTGAGACATTTTAATTAAATAATAATTATCAGAGATATGTTTCCTGGCTGAAAAGTTTATATCCTTAAGGTCAGACGACACATTCCTTTTATATCTCTTGGTATTATATAAAAAAATATTCATATTTTTAATTCTCTTCTGATTAATACTACATTGCTTTCAAATTGTTTAAAATATAAGTTCACAAAAAATTGTAATATATGCCATTCAGAAGATTACCCATAATGGTTATACAAGAAATACGACCTGTGGTATCCTGTCCAAAAGCCTAGTTAGGTAACCTTATTTTTTGTGAGAAAACTTGCCGAAGTACCTATATTTCAGTGACAAATTATTTGAAAAAGAAATATTTAAGGAACGTGTCGTCTGACCTTGAATGAAAGAAATGCTTCAAGAAAATGAGGGCTCGTCCGGGATTTGAACCCGGGACCTCTCGCACCCGAAGCGAGAATCATACCCCTAGACCAACGAGCCTCGTTCACTAAATCACAATGGACAAAGTAGGTTATATGTAATCAGTTGAACACGTTTATCTAAAGAAAAGAGACGTGAACGGCAGCAGCTGTCCTTTAAATTGATTGATACTTTACCTATTCTTTTATTATGAATAACATGTATGTTAAAGGGACATATACACAGTTTCAATTTAATTGTTTAAAACCAGTCTTAATGTTTACAATCAAGACAATTCTAATAACCAGTAAAAAATTGAACATGTTGATTTACAGAGAATATACAGAACTTAAAATTCCTCGTAATGTAATTATGTCTCGTGCCTTGTTTTTTTTTACATAAAGAAAATATCATTCATAACAGACCAAGATTCAGCAAATCACTAGAAACTGTTTAATCGTATTTAGAATTAACTTCCTTATTGAGAAAAATCTGCTTTGAACCAACATATATTAGCATATTTAACCTATATAAACAAAACATGACACAGGTCTTGGTAACATAACAAACATTTGGAGCTCTTAATCTATCTTTTATCTCAACAACTGAAATTCAATTTTTTGATGGTCATTAGAAATACCTTAGTATTTGCAAATATAAAAAAAAAATGGAAAAAAATAATTTCGAAAAATTCTAACTTAACTGTGTTCATGCTCTTTTAAAGGTTATTTAAAAGAGCCCGATTAATTTGCTGAAAAAAATACAAATTTAATGCAAAACCACATTTACTTGCAGATTTAGGCCTATATGTTTGTATAGACTATGATTAAACTTTTTTTGTGATGTACTAATACTTAGTAAATTTACTTACTGTGACAATCACTTCTGTATCAGACTAGCTTTACGGCCTGAAACAATTATTTCCCATGGTTCTTTGTCGTTGCAAAAGTCACGTGAGTAGAAATTAAAACTGGGACATTTTCGGGTGAGCTGCCGTGTGAGAAAAATGTACACTAGAGGACAGTCGAAGTTGCTACAGAGCAGTATATTTTGCAGAATGCAACATACCATCGTCGCAAACCACGGCCATAATGTGCGATCTTCTCTCATTTTGGAGAGAGCTGTATGCAGACTCTTGACCGTGGCTTGAGACGATGCACGGAGAGCAGACCGTGCATTATGACAATGGTGAAGTACGTCGCTGAATGAGCATAGGATCCAGATGGAACAAATACAAGCTTTTCGAAAGTTGTCATCTCCTTCCAAAAGTTCCGGGGCCACAGCCCCAGCAGCAATAGGACGGTCGATGTACCTATGCTGAAACTTTTATATTGTTTTCGATCTGAAAGGAGTTAGAATTTAAAGCTCATGGGATGGTGGCAAATCTAGATATACAGAATTTTAACTATGCAAGTGAACATTTAGAGGGCAACAAAATAAATCATTTCAGATATAATTTTATAAAGAAAATAATTTTTAGTCTGTCTGTCTCTTTGTCAATTATAAGGTTTATCGATTTTCTCGTATGAGAACGGTGAGCAAGTGTGATTAAATGTGAGTGTGATAATGTAAATATATATATATATTCTTTTCTTTTGTAAATAAATTCCTATTAATTGGAACTGTCTAAGTGTTATTTGGAGATAGCCTGGCTCAACCACCACGTTACACTTACATGTAAAGGGATATTACAATGAATTTGTCATATTGATAGAGCATAGTAGTCATTTATCCTACCTCTAATAAAAATCTTGAAATGTCATTCATTGGTATCAATCAGTACTATGCTGTCTACTCACATCATATTGCTAATGTGCGCCCTCCACATGACCTACCCACCACACATCAAATCAATATATGCCCTCTCCACGCGCCATACTGCACAGAACATAGTCAATTATTTCAGAAAAGGATGCATTTTTTAAAGGGCCCCACATATACTTGTCAAAATTTCTAACGCCCCACTTTTATTTTTTGAAAATTGAAGAAACCGTTATATTAATATTAAAGTCCTTAAAACATCGTCTGCTGTATGTACCCTTTCATGTCTTCGATTGAAACAAATCGAATTCAATTAGAAATTATTCAGCCGTGACCGCTTTTGTTGAAAAGCGTGAAGTACGAGTTCGAAATGGTTTTCGGGTGTGTTTTTCTAAACGTTTTTTTCCACGTGTTCTCTGTCTCAAGATCATCTTAAAAAGCAGTTAAAGTTTGGGAGAAAATGCGACGCATGTCTGCACAAGAACGCGCAAGAGCAGTTGGCATGGTCCAAGCCGGGAGCAGTAGACAGGAGGTGTGTTTCTTTTCGCTTTGTACAATTTTTTTCTTCCAACATTTAAAAACTAATTAAAAAAAAGCTAAATAAATTGATTAAAACTTCAACCGAGACCATAAAACCATACTTAGGCTCGTCCGGAAATTCAATCAAACCGGAAGTACAGATGATCTACCCCGGAGACCGAAACGTCGAGTGACGACACGCCAACAGGACAATTACATTAGGGTTTCGCATCTTAGGAACAGACACCGTACAGCACACACAACGGCGCGTCAAACAATGGGAACGCATGGCAGACCTCTGAGTGACGAAACTGTGCGCAATAGACTAAGGGAGGGTGGATTGCGTGCTAGGAGACCATATGTAGGCTTAGTTTTGTCGGACAGGCACAGGCAGCTCTGTTTGGCTTGGGCAAGGCGCCACCTCAGATTTACAAGGGCAGACTGGGACCGTGTACTCTTTACGGACAAGTCCAGGTTCAACTTGCGACGATCTGATGGACGAAGCCGAGTGTATCGAAGAAGGGGTGAGCGGTACACTGACGCCTGTGTGAGGAAAAAAGGGCAGTTTGGTGGTGGATCGATAATGGTATGGGCGGGTGTGTCGTTACACATGAAAACCAGAATACTTCCAATCCGAGGAAACCTGAATGCTGCTCGGTATCAGACCGACATCCTTCAGCCGGAAGCAATTCCTCACATCAGAGCCAATAGAGGAATGATGCTAATGCAGGACAACGCCACTCCCCACACTGCCAGAACTACACAACAGTTGCTGCAGGGACACAACATCCGTTTACTCGACTGGCCCCCATGTAGTCCGGATCTCAATCCTATTGAACATGTGTGGGACGAGCTAGACAGAAGGATAAGACAGATTCCCCAGCAGCAGAATTTGGCGGTACTGGAGAGGGATCTTGTTAACACATGGAATAACCTCCCTCAAAGATTTTTGCACAATTATGTGAACTCTATGAGAAGCAGATGTCTTGCTGTCATTCGTGCAAATGGGGGACATACTCGGTACTGAATGTTGAGAATTTTGAATTGCAGGGTACCTATACCGGAACTTAATTTTCATCAAGCATAGCAATAAATTCTGATGGAATAAAATGAAAATTATTTGTTTATTTATTTTTCCTTCATCTTACATAAAGGTTAAGTCAACATAATTGCGTTTAAAGGTAATGCTTTTAAAAATATCATCTGGGGCGTTAGAAATTTTGACTAGTATATTTCCGTATTACCCCTTCTAAGTGTCTATATAACCGATTTTTTAAAAACAATTCTTGTCAAAGGATGTGGACATAGAGCAGTGTTCTTTTAGAATGCATCTTAAAAGTATTGATAACGGACAAAGACTGCTTTATTGCAAGGTTCTTCAGGTGAAAAAAATTGCATGTTACTTTTTTATTTTTAGTTCATCTTTGGAACCTTTGAAAATGAATACTTTAAGATTGCCATTTTCAGTTATATTTTTATCACCAATAATGATTTATTATGACGTAATGATATGTCAAGCAAAATTAAAAGTCAAAGAAGAGTAAGATTATAGAAAATAATTTAACACTAGGAGGTTTGTCTAAACACTAATATCTGG
Source organism: Saccostrea glomerata (assembly GCA_003671525.1). Lineage (NCBI taxonomy): Eukaryota > Metazoa > Mollusca > Bivalvia > Ostreida > Ostreidae > Saccostrea > Saccostrea glomerata. Next base: position 2,068,676 of record PRKT01000005.1, on the reverse strand, counting down.
GAATATCTGTAAGTAACACAGGATAAAAACTAAGAATACGATGAAATGTGTGGTTGACAATCCTTCAAGTTCTTTATTTTTAAATGAATCCGTTGTGTATTTGGATCTTCATAAAAGTAGTATCGTACAAAAGAAATAAAAAAACAATTCATGGTTGAAATTTTAAAGCATCTCCTCTGTAATTGTTTTCTTATTTCAATAAAGTAATTAACGACAATAAGCAGAAAACAATTTCAAAACCATTACCAAACAAGGCATATTGACGTCGGGCATCCAATGAAGTACGTAGGAAGAATAGCAAAGGATGTTTTTCATTTTAATTCTAAAAGTGAATTTGTCTTTTGATAACAAATACCACATGACTGTAAATTAATCATATTAGCAATCATTTCCATAGTATTTACTTATGTTCAGACAATACATAAATATCAAAACGAAGAATTACATAAAGTGAAACCAATACTTAAAGGGGCATGTATTACTAGTATTATACAATGTGTTCTACAACCAACATCATAAATTTTGTAATTATATCTCAAATTTACAAAAAAAACAATTTGGCTGAAACTTAAGATTCTGGCTTAATCTTAAGGTCTGAGAGGTACACTAAGTTCATTAACAAGATATGGAGCAGTAGTTCTCAAGAGCGTGTGCGCTAAAGTCGTGGAGTAAGGAGTTGGTCCTAACGTTGCAGGTTCGTATCACTCTGAGGGACGAGTAGACCGGTCCTTCGAGGTCAGGTACTAAAACACAAACAACCAGAAGTCTCTGTCGAGACTGTAGCTCTACTGGTTTATACTTGTAATAAAGGAAGAGAAAAGTAGCAGTTGGAACATGAAACTTTACCACAGCAGTAAAAAGAATAATGATCCTTGATTAAGTCTCTTTGTGTGGCAAGATTGCAATAAGACTACTACTGTAGGAATAGCTTTTAATAAAATTTACAGAATTTTCAATTTTAGTTACCATGGCAACATCAATCAACAAAATAAAAAACAAAAAGACAATTATGAATCTCAGTGTAGTGTACAAACTGAACTTGCATGCCACATTATACTATAATCAGACTAAAACTGTATTTGGTGTAGCATTTATTAAGTATTTCACAGAAATTTCAATTTTTAGTAACCACGGAAACACTGTTCATCGAAATCAGAAACGGATAAACAGAATTATGTATCTTAGTGTAATCTACTTGTGTGCCAAGTTATATTTAAATCAGACCAAATCTATAGGATGAGTAGCATTTTGAAAGTATTTCAAAGAAATTTCTATTTTTAGTAACCACGGCAACATCGATCATTAAACAAAAACCGATAAACAGAATTATGTATCTTAGCGTAGTCTACTTGTGTGCCAAGTTATTTTGAAATCAAGCCAAAAACTATAGGAGGAGTAGCATTTTGAAAGTATTTCACAGAAATTTCTTTTTTAGTACCTACGACAACACTGTTCATCAAAATCAAAAACCGATTTACAGATTTATGTATCGTAGCGTAGTCTACTTGTGTGCCAAGTTATATTGAAATCAGACCAAAACTGTAGGAGTAGTATTTTGAAAAATCGTTTACAGACGGACAGGCAACTGGACAGACTGACGGACGACAGACAATTAATATCGCATAAGCTCTTCTGATCTCTGACCAATAGAGATAAAAATTATATTTCTTATCTGATCATTCATATACAGACGTCCTTATATACCGGTGAGGGGTTTAGTCCTTGACTCGACACTCAGTAGTCAGGATTTTTATCGTCTCAATGTCTTGACACGGAGCATTGGTTTTTAAGTACATGTCACCCAAGGGAGGCGAAATTTTCCCTTCAACGTTCCGCGCTCTGAGCGAAAAAAACAGTTGCTACTCTTTTTTTTATCTAATCAACTTTCGCAAGTCGCGGTCGGAACTCGAACCTACGATCTTCCAATCACGAAGCGGACTACACGATAAATATACTGAAACGCAAAAGAAACGCAACATGCAGTAATCTACAAATATTTGAATTTTTTATCTAATGATTTTCAAAACATCAAACATTTGATAAAAATATCAGATAATTATCTAACAACTACCCCTATTCAATTAAAGCGTGCAAGACTTCCCTACACAACGATTGAAACTAAATTTCTACGATGCAACAATTTGGGTGCAACAATTTAGAGACAGAGATCTGAGCGAAGGAAATATTCTTTGCTATTTTTGAAATGCCAGTTTTCAGATAATTATGTCGAATTTTCTCTAACTTAGGGCATTGTACAACACTTGGACTTCCGGTCCACAGATGATCATTTATGCATATGATACATAAGAGCCTGTTGAGGCGTAATATAGTGAATATTTGCATCAGCAACTCTCCATCACCTTTATTTTGAGATTTTCCAGTTAGAGCAATGGAAATGCGTACTTAACCCTTACCATCGCTACGAGAAACGAAAGGAGAATTTATTTTCCGAAACATTGCTATATAACATATTATGAACAGATACATACCCATAAAAAATTGTTATTCAAAAGAGCAGTTTACATTCATTTCTAGACTTTTAAATTGAAATTGAAAATTAACATTATGTGGTACAGAATATGTAAAAGGAAAACTGGAATTTATTTAAAAATTGTTTTGAAAAGGTGTGTTGGAATCATGGGCATATTTTTCAGAAAAAAACTCAGATTCAACATATAATGTAGCTATGGAACCACTTTTTTACAACACTAGTTTCATAATACATGTAGATAGAAAACCTATTTCTTATAGAAAAAGGTTTGAGAATAATATTTATTGTGTTAATGATTTATTGAACGAGGATGGCTCCTTTATGAACTTGATTGCTTTTAATTAAACATATGATATGAAAGTTCATTTTCTTGAATATAATACAGTCTTTGCAGTTGTTAGAGAATGGATAGAAAAATGAAGAAGTCTTTATCAAAGTTTAGTTACCCACATATATCTCAAGAACTGTTCTCCATATTAAATGCCAAAAAATCAAGTAAATTGTTTGAAATCTTAAAAAGTAATCAAGAAGAACCTTTAGGGAAAAGCGTAGCGTCGATTTGAGTGATGCTGAATGGGAAAATATTTTCTCTCTCCCATTTAAGCTCACTCAAAATGCATAACTTCAATGGTTTCAGTTTCGAATAAGTCATAAAATCCTAGCAACAAATTTATTTCTACATAAAATAAAAAAAATTAAAACTAATATATGTACCTTCTGTACAAAAGAAATTGAAACTATTGAACATATTTTTGGGGAATGTGAAGTAGTGCAGGGCTTATTAGAAATCTTTTCTACTCTATGTTTAGTATTTTAATTCATAAATATATTAATATTCAAAGAAAGATTTTTATATTGGGACCGCATGTGAAGTCAGAAAAAGGGAAAACTCTTATTGCTCTACAAATAAAGTATTTTATTTACAGTATGAGATGTGCCAACAATACTCTTTCTCTGAACGGGTTGATGTCCTCCATAAAAATATCAATGACACTAATAAAATAAAGCAAATAAAACTCCATAGTATTCCCCTATATTTTTGTTAAACATGCAATTTTTTATTTCTGTTAAAAGCAGACTCATACTTAACTTCCGGTAATAGTATGAAATTCCTTTAACTTTTTAATTACTGATATTTACAAAGTTGAAGATATCAATACTTTTTTGATGCAAAATTCTTTACTACATATGTTTATTACCCCGCTGAAATAGGATGTTGCGTTTCCTTTGCGTTTCAGTATACTAGCGCATTACGATTAACAGAATTATACATGTATTAACTATATTCACTTTCTGGTGAATACCATAAATATTTCTTTATTTTTTCTTTTTATATATATAGTTAATATATTAAAGTGTCTAATTATGTTAGTATTTTAACAGTGGATAGTAGGATCTTTTCTTCCGTCAACAATCGCATTTTGCTACATGCATTATAATATGTGCAAATGTACGAGTATATAAGGTACATGTTTACGTATTTTTAGGGCAACTTTTTAACTTTAATATATGGAAATCGAATAGATCTGGTTAAGATTAGAAAACTACTTCCCCCTCAGAGAATTAACTGTAGATGAACAGAAAAATATGACAGGGCAATTATTGCGATGAAATATATAATTATAGTTTTTCACTAAAAACTATAGTCACTGTTTACCTTCGTGTTTTAGTACTTGTGAAGGTTAAAAACAATGTATAGTCTAGATATAATTTGTGATTATTAAATTTTAGCTATGCTTAACAAATGTAACGTATAATCTTCAAATGAACATCTGTATTTATCTGCAAAATCTGATAACTTTTATTTTCAGACAGATAAACGAAGATAAGCATCCGCAGAGTATAGTTATCAAATCTTTAAATATAGTTTTACAGATTCAAACAATAGTTAACAAATTGCTACCCGAAGTGTACTGAACATTCATAGAGTATAATTTACAATCGATAAATCTTTTTTATCAATTGTTAAATTATATATTTTTGTAAATTTGACGTGCCATAGATTAATCTTCTTGAAAAACAACACTAAAAGCCATACATCTAATGCGACATTTTTTGTTTAGATTTGTGGTTCAAAAAGTTTTTTGAGTACATCTCTGTGCTTCAAAGTATCGTTATACCACGGATGTCATTAAAATCCATTAGCAGCGACAGCTTCACGTCATTAGGATGAAGGGGATATAATTATCACATTAATACAGGATGACGTCTTGTCATTTCAAGATTAAAAACTTATAAAGGTCATGTACGATTCTTTCTTTTATCTGTAAGTTACTAATATAAAAGATTTTATCAATATCCTTTTTTAATTGAAATCTTCAATATATTTATACCCCCTGATTAAAAGTGGGAGGGTATACTGTAATCGGTAAGTCCGTCTGTCCGGCCGTCCATCTGTCTGTACGTTTGTCTGTTATGCTTTGGGGTACCCATCTCTTATCCGCATCTCCTCTTAAACCACTGAGTGAAATTTAATGAAACTTTCACAAAATCTTTATTACATATTGCCATTATGCACCTCTTATTTTACTTTTTGATGCGACACATATTTTGGGTTTACCGGCCACAGCAAAACATGGAAGTTGCCATTATAACCATATGGCAGGCGGGGGGTATCATTTAGTGAGCTCATTGCTCACAGTACCTCTAGTTTTTCCATATACATGCATTTGCAATTTCTTGACAAATCAAAAAATGAGTCTTCTCAGTAAAAAGATTTTGATTACCGGTAGCCTAGCTGTACGTCCGTCTTTCTGTATGTTACGCTTTGGGATACCTATCTCTTATCCGCAACTCCACTTTTACCACTGAATGAAATTTAATGAGACTTTCACAGAATCTTTATATAGTGCCATTGTGCACCTCATATTTTACTTCTTGATCAGTCACATATTTTGGGTTTTCCAGAGCAAAACATTGACACTGCCATTTTTTCTATAATATTGAAGGGTACCCATCTCTTATCCGCAACTCCTCCTATACTCCTGAATAAAATTAATATTTGATGAAACTTTCACATATTCTTCATTATATAATGCTATTGTGCACCTCTTATTATGCTTTCTGATCTAACACTGATTTCGAGCCACCAAGAGAAAAACAGGGACTTTGTCATCTGGGAGGCGGGGGTGTCATTTAGTGAGCTCGTTGCTCACAGTACATCTAGTGAGCTCTACTGGCCAGAGACCAGAAGAGCTTATGCAATATCAATGCGTCCGGCGTCCATCCATCTGTCTGTCTGTAAAAAAAAATTTCAAAATGCTACTCCTCCTTCAGTTTTTGTCTGATTTCAGTATCACTTTTCACACAAGTAGACTACACTAAGAAACATAATTCTTTTTATCGGTTTTTGATTTCGATGAACAGTGTTGCTATGTTTACTAAAAATATAAACTGTGAAATACATTGAAAATGCTACTCCTCGTACAGTTTTTGTCTGATTATACCCCCTGCTTGAAAAGTGGGAGGGTATATAGTAATCGGGATTTCCGTCCGTCCGTCCGTCTGTTACGCTTTATCTCATATCCGCAACTCCTCTTATACTACTGAGTGAAATTTAATGAAACTTTCACAGAATCTTTATTACATATTGCCATTGTGCACCTCCTATTTTACTTTTTTATTCGACACGTATTTAAGGTTTCCCATAGCAAAACATGAACGTTGCCATTATATGTTTACTTATGACGTCACATATAGAAGCTTCTGGATAACATTTGATAGGACGAGTTATTCCTCTTTACACATTACCGTAAAACTAGAGGTACTGTGAGCAATGAGCTCACTTAATGATACCCCCGCCTCCCATGATGTCCATGTGTTGCTATATATTGTTTTACGGAAATGTATAAAAAGGAATTACTCGTCCTATCAAATGTTTTCAAGAAGCTTCTATATGTGACGTCATAGGTAAACATATAATGACAATGTCCATGTTTTACTTCGCACACAAGTAGACTACACTAAGATACATAATTCTTTACATCGGTTTTTGATTTCGATGAACAGTGGTGCCATGTTTTTATACCCCCCCCCCCATCTTGAAAAGTGGGAGGGTATACTGTAATCGGGATTTTCCGTCCGTCCGTCTGTTACGCTTTATATCTTATCCGCAACTCCTCTTATACTACTGAGTGAAATTTAATGAAACTTTCACAGAATCTTTATTACATATTGTCATTGTGCACCTCCTATTTTACTTTTTTATTCGACACGTATTTTAGGTTTCCCACAGCAAAACATGGACATTGCCATTATATGTTTACCTATGACGTCACATATAGAAGCTTCTGGATAACATTTGATAGGACAAGTTATTCCTCTATACACATTACCGTAAAACAATATATAGCAACACTTGGACATTATGGGAGTCGGGGGGTATCATTAAGTGAGCTCATTGCTCACAGTACCTCAGTTTAAAATAGAAATTTCTGTGAAATACTTTCAAAATGCTACTCCTCCTACAGTTTTTTTATGATATCAATATCACTTAGCACGCAAGTAGACCACATTAATATACATAATTCTGTATATCGATTTTTGATTTCGATGTACAGTGTTGTCATGGTTACCTAAAAAAAGAAATTTTGTATAATATCTTGAAAAATGTTACTTTTCCTACAGTTTTGGCCTGATTTCAATGTAACTTGGCACACAGGTAGACTACACTAAGATAAATAATTTTATTTATCGGTTTTTGATTTCGATGAACTCTGTTGCTGTGATTACTAAAAAAAAGATTTTTTTTGCAAAATGCTCTCAAAATCCTACTTCAAACACAGTTTTAGTCTGATTTTAATATAATGTGTCTTTATTAATTTTTTTCATTTTAAATTTGAAAATACTGTAAAATTTTATTTAAAGCTACTCCTACAGTTGTAGTCTTATTGCAATATCTTCCCACAAAAAGAGACTTAATCAAGGATCATTATTCTATTTATTGCTGTTGTAAAGTCTCAAGTCCTAAGCTACTTTTCTCTTCCTTTGTTATAAGTACAAACCAGCAGGAGACTTCTGTTTTTGTTTTGTTTTGTTTGTTTGTTTGTTTGTTTGTTGTTGTTGTTTGTTTGTTGTTTTTTTTTGGGTTTTTTTTTTTGTGCAACGAACAGAAGTTTGCTCGCTGTTAGCATTTTACAATTGAATATTCGAGGTTCCATCTCTGTCTTCGATTTTGATATTTATTCTTTTGTCCTTTCTTTTGAATACCCATACAGTAAGATAGCACAATTCATATTTCTAAGATGACCTTCTAAATGTTAAGGGTGACGTTATGAACTTTCTTATACATTTTCTTGTATTTTCCTAAAAAGTTGCATAAAAATCAATTTTCAGTGGAATTTTCTTTCGGAAAATATAAAACACAGGCATCGCCCACAAATATTTTGATAAATGTTATTTTTCAAGATATTTTACGAAATATATCTGATAATTGATATTAACGACGGTTGTGGACACTGTTTCCTCAAGGAAATAACCCCTGGAATGAGTCATTTTAAGGCACTTTTCTGTTTGCAACTTTTAAATGCACAAGATAAATGATGTCATACGAGTATTTCCGAAAATGTCTACCTATCAGTTATATTCTTTCATCATATATCACATAATTTAATTAACTCATATTTCAGCCAATCTTACAGAATTTTTGAAACATCAAAATTTGAAGGCACAATAAAGCCCAAACTAAGCTATATCTTTACTCTAATTGCATACATACATGTATTGGTAGAAATTATTTAACCATTGACAGTCATTCTAGTGAGAAAGATTTATACCTTTTATCCAAAAACTTAAAATAATAAACTTAATAAAAATCTTGATGAGATTTGCATTCTTTAATGCAGTTGCAAAACAGTTATAAAAACAATATTAAAATGAAACATTAATAATTCACAACACAAAAACTTTAAAATTCCATTTAAAAACTTAATTTAAAAATAATTACATTTCAGAATAACATATAGGTTGTATCTAGTTAATCAATTAGACATAGTTCCATTCTTAGATATTACAAGTTTTTTTTTCTGTTTCAGGTTCATAAATTATGGAATTATAGATAAATAGATAGAAGAAATGGACATATAGTATTTGTTTGGGTCAGAAAAAGGTTAAAAAGTACCATGAATGATTTTCATTCAAAAATTAATCTGAGCATAAGTGAAACATTGCATTTACAATGCAAATTAATCATGTGTGAAGGTAAAAAAAGCGCAGAAAACCTAAGAAAATCTGTTGGATTTTAATTGCAGTTTCGTTTTTTTATAAACACAATAATGACTTGGGAATAAAAAAAATTACAGCAAAATCTACAAAATTTAAAGAAAATAACATACATTATTGCTTATAATAAGCATGCATTTAAAGTTTTAGATTTTTGTTTAATTGTTCATTCTGAAGTTTTTAATTTTCGACTCACTGAATTAAAAAAATAATACAATTAGTATACATTTCAATCTTTGTATGATTTTTTCAATGAATAGATTTTACCAAAACTTTGATCTTATACATGCATATACTTAAGTAAAATCAGTTCATTAAAAAAGTCATATTGTTATGTTTCCAAAAGTGGATTCTAGTTACACAGACGAAAATTAAATTAAAATTTATCCATTTAAATTGTAGCAGGATATGCTTCTGAATGAACACGATTTATTAATCTTTATCATTTTTAAAAAAAAGTTAATATATTTAAATCAATTACAAGTGAAAAGATTTTTAAACATATTATCCATAACATTCTATTTCATAAACCAGTACTCAACTTTTTGCACAATATATTTTTTTATTTCTTGTTCTGATATACCCGGTATTTGTTTTGCTACAATGCATAATCTTATTTTGAATAACTCGTGTGTAAAAAAGAAAGTTTAGTCCTTATATTTATTGGGGCAACTGTTAGAAATTTAGAGAATTAGCTAGAATTAACCATTCTCCATGGCTGCAATTCATGTTGTTTCTTCAATAGTGTTCAACCAATATTGTTTAGTCTTAGTTTTCCTCCACATTTGCCTTATAAATTATATCGAATATCTGTTCACTTATTTTTATATGCAAAAAATAAGTACTTGTTTAGTTAATACAAATTGATGATTTTATTTTCCTCAACATTTTTATGCAGTTGATTCAATTTACAGTCAAACTCCCATGCATAAACGCCCTAACAATTCTGAAGACTTTTATACCTGTTAATGTAAATTAAAGTTGCATTGACTAACCTACGTCAGAAATTGTAAATGATGTAATGATGTAATACTATAAAAAGCAGAAATTTTCTAATTTATATCAATGTATTGTTTGTACATGCATGCAATCTTCAAATGTGTGCAAAATACAGCCACATACTTTATATATATATGTATTTTTTAATATTAAACATACCGGACTGAAAAATATCTTCTTTCAATTAAGAAAAAATTTAAAAGAAAGGAAACATTCAGCATACAGAAAACATAAGGTAAAAAGAAGAACATAAGTTGAAAATAAGTTGGAATCCAATAAAACGTCTGTTTGCCAAGACAAAAAATAGAATAGAGTAAAGAAAAGAAAGAACAAACTTTCAACATGTCAATTCATAACCAGAGGACGAATATTCTCTCGTAGATAGTCGATCTGGGAGCGTTTTCCGATAATTCCCGAAGCAATGGAATCAAAAATTTTCGGGTATACCTCCAATGTTTGATACGGGGTGTGCCAAGTCCAGTAGTGTTGATGGCGGGAAAAAAGGGGCTGCATGGAGCGTTTTATTCGCCCTGGCATTTTCAGTTGTTTGTCATCTTTCACAACTTCATTTTCTTTGGCAGCTGAATGTTGCATATTCTTGGAAGCAAACCCAAATTTTTTATCGAAGAAAGGATGGAAGAGGGTATTCATAAGACCTTTAAAGTCGAGTTCATGATACGGGTATTTTGGTGGTACCAGGACGCTTTGCGGAGGAAGAGAGTCGATGTCCTTTACCGTGGTCATTTTTGTCTGATGAAGCTCCAATAAATTGTCCTCTTTAATTTCGTCAGCATTCGTATCTTCATTATGATGATCATTGTCGTTTTTATCTTCGTTATCATATAGCTTATTTTTGTAACCACTGTAGTATTCCTGAACATCTAATAAGTTTGATCCATAAGAATCATCTCCAAGAGTTTTGAGATTTTCAATCACATTTTCATTGTCATAGTTCTTATTTATGTCCTCCTCTTCGCTGTTCTCCACATTGCCGATCTCCTGTAGCCTGTTTTCTGCGTTGTTATTGCTGCTTTCCTCTAGACCTTTATTTGTTTCATGATCCGTATTTTCAATCTCATTCGTCTTTTCCTTGCCCAGTTTGAAGCTAAACGAGAGAATAGACCGCACCACTTCATCAGCGGGACCGATTTTTATTTTCTCATCATCGGGAAACAGGTACTCTAAAGGATTTTCAGATTTGTTATTGATACTTTCCAAGAAATCATCATCGGGTATCTCCTTGCAATATATCCTGTAAAAGAATTGGTTTTACATTGTATATTGCTAAAACTTAATCTTCATTTTATTGAATATTTAAAGAAAGAAACTTTTATTCAAATTCCAGATTGTAACCAAAGAAATAGCAACGGCATTTTTATGTTAAGCTTTCTTACTTGTTTAGACACTTTTTCGTGTGTAAAGTTTTTTATTTAAGAGACGTTTTAGCAAAATTTTGAAGTATAGGAATAGTCCATGTTTCTATTTGCTAAAAACATAAATTGGCAATAAAATTATGAAACATAAACGATTTCACCAAGTTGTTCGATTTGATTTTCAAGAATTTGTCACTTACATGTATTTTGAAAAGCCGCTACTTGCCGTTGGAAGCCTAACGCGGCACTTGGGGCTTTTCAGCGGTGAGGGATCTTAACTACTGCGTCACAGGGCATCAGTTTATATAGGTTTTCAACCCAATTCATTGGATTATTGATGGTATTAGCAGAAATAATTATCGCTAACATAACAGTAGACGACTTTTTTGTAATGTGATTAGGAATGCCCTGTACAAGTATATTACAACTACAGTTAAATTTTAAGTTTTGGACATAAAATTTAAAATTTTCTTGATCCAGCCTTGGATACCAATACTTAATAGCATGATATGAAATAAGAAGAGTTTTGTGGTGTCTTGCAATGATAGCAAAAGCCTTTTACACTATGTGTGATAGAATGCATGACAGAAATAGAGGACAAAAAATACCAAATAAGTATAAAAATCATGACAATTTCTCTGAATGTCTGGATACCTATCGTTTTTTAAACCTAAAATAAACCTATTTGTTGATCAATTTGCAATTAGAAAATGCATTGCTGATATTCCAATTCGCCTTTTCTGCAAAAATATTGGAGATTTGACAATTTTCCCTATTTAATATGATTTACTTTAATCTTTAACTGTAAAGAAATACTGTAGATAAATTAGCATAACTGTGTGGATTCAGAGATTCTTTTATGAATATTTTTTATTATTCACCTGCTTATTTTATAAACCTGGGATTGGATTACCTTAAAGTAACTAAATGCTGAATTCACAACTCATCAACAGTATAATGCATTTAGTATTCACCAAGATCTATTTTATGGTATGTTTACAAAATATACAGTCTAGTGAAAGATTTTATCAAACCACCGAGTTTTTTTATCATTTCGTGCATTTTAAAATCTTACAAAACCTGCATCTAAATATGTAGTGATATTTTCTTTTCGTGTTATTGGTGAGTACTAGAACTACTAGGTGCATTGTGCTATTGAAAAATTGAAAGTTGTAACTTCGCAGCTCTACGTAGCGTATCATATGTAAGGTTGCAACTATAATCTTTAAGGCATTGCATGGCCAGACGAATACTAGTATATCTTTCAATACTAAATAGGGAAATATGGCATGCTTTATGAATTAATTGGCAACAATATTTTCTATATATACTTGTAATAGACCTATATGGAACAGACTTACAGTAATGTCTATATTTATGTTAAATGTCTATGTTAAATATATGTCTATATTCAAGTATATTTAATAGAATAGACCAATATGAAGCAGACTTACCGCAATGCAAAGAAAACAAACACCAGAAGACCATGAACAACCTTCATTTTCTACAAAAGTAATATATGTTTTATTTTAAGGTAATAGGAACATGTACAGGTATATAATATATTGAAACTGTACCATACTATAGTATTTTATAATTGCTAGAAAAGAATATACCAATGACCCATACACAACCTTATGAACATTTACACAACATAAAATATGTCCTTACACCTGCTCGGTACATTAAGAAAGTTAGAAAACCAAAGGAGGAAGCATATTCCTTTTAGATATAAAAAATAATCAAATAGGTTAAACGCAAAGTAATAGTACTGAAAAGATATCAAACCGCAATATCACTGTTCTTATTAATGGGGGAAATGCGAGCTAAGTGCAGTTCTCTAAGCTTTGATTTAAAAGCTGTCTTTATTGCATGTTCACGTATATATTTTTGTAATTAACTGTAGGTCACCGTTCTACTTATCTATTTTTTTTCTTTTTATTATATACAGATACATTTTTGATTTATTCTGTCTTGAATAATATATCAATATTATGTTCTTTTACCCTTTTCAGATAATTTTATTGGATCAAAATTGTTAACAATTCAGTCTGAAAAATTTTCCCAGAGCAAAACATGGACACTGGCATTTTTTCTATGATTAGGAAGGGTACCCATCACTTATATAACAACTCCTCTACTGAACAAAATTTAATATTACTTTCACACATTCTTTATAACATAATGCCATTGTGCACCTCCTATTTAACTTTTTGATATGAAACTTACTTCGAGCCTGCCGCCGAAGCAAAACATAGACTTTGCCAGTATAATCATATGGAGGCCAGGAGATATTATTTATTGAGCTCATTTTGCTCAAAGAAAATGTACCTCTTTTTTATGTATATGAAATATTTATAATTTTAAAAAAAAAAAACTACCCTCCTCCTTAAGTCAGAACTTATAATAAAGTATATAAAGAAATGACCTTCAAAAAACATTTCTAATTTAAACCTAAAAAAAATTTAAGCTGGCCTTAAATTGAAATTTCTAATTGTAAAATTAATTTTGAAAATGAATTTTATTCAATAAAAATAATGTAACTATTACCTGTAAGTGTAAGTAGCTTTCTCTGGTCTTGAGTCGTTTACAGACACTGATATACCAGTATCAGTCGTATCGTGATATTGTCTTAGGCGAGATAACCAATCATCTGAGTTGTTGATTCTATCGCAGACGCATAACGTAGTATCATTCTGAATGTTACTTTTAACAAAATAAGTGTCAATGACGTATGAAAAATATATGTTTTGCTAATGATTGATTTTTTTTTTTTTTCCTCTCGGGCAAGTTTTTCAACAAAAAAGTCATTCTTCTAAGATAGGCATAATATCCTGACACCCCTTTCTTAGCCCTACTGGTCAGAGACCAAAAGAACTTATGCGATAGTTGTGCGTCCGTCGTACGTCTAGCTGTCTGTTTGTCCGTCTGTAAACATTTTTTTTTCAAAATGCTACTCCTCTTACAGTTTTGGTCTGATTTCAATATAACTTGGCACACAAGTAGACTACACTAAGATACATAATTCTATGCATCGGTGTTTGACTTCGATGAACGATGCTGTGGTTACTTAAAATAGAACATGCCCCTTTTCCTACAGTTTTGGTCTGATTTCAATGTAACTTGGCACACAAGTAGACTACACTAAGAAACATAATTCTGCACATTGTTTTTTTTTTTATTTCGATGAACGGTGTTGCCGTGGTTACTTAAAATAGAACTTTCTGTAAAATACTTTCAAAATGCTACTCCTCCTTAAGATTTTGTCTGATTTCAATGTCACTTGGCACACAGGTAGACTACACTAATATACATAATTCTGTATATCGGTTTTTGATTTCGATGAACCACGTTGCCGTGGTAACTAAAAGTAGAAATTTCTTTAAAATGTTATTCCAAATACAGTTTTAGTCTGATAATATTATGTGGCATGCAGGTAGATTACACTAAGATACACTATTGTCTTTACTGTTCTCCGAAAGAGTGGGGGTGTACCGATTTACCCTATTGTGTCTGTCCGTCTGTCTGTCTGTTACAAATTTTCGTCGCAGTTTTCTCAGCAAAAAACTCATCGCAGATTCTTTGAAATTTTAACTCAATCTTCTATGAGGCATGCCATATGGTTGGATTCTTTTTTGTTCAAATCCGATGTCAACTTCCAGTTTATCCGTTTAATACATACCAAATTTTTATTGCAGTTTTATTAACAACTACTCATCGCAGCTGCTTGAAATTTTAGTACACTCTTTGTTGAGACATGCAATATGGTAGGATTCAGTTTTGTTCTCATCTGATGTCAACTTCCCGTCTATCCATGCGTCTGTCCGTACCATAATTACAATAACACATGTCAAGAACGATATAAAGATTGATATTTCAGGGAAGAAGAGTATCCCCGCAAGTTTTTTCGTAATAAATTAAAAAATAAAATGTTTCACTTTCCTTTTAGATTTTTCACTCATATTGAGATGCTACTTCGAGGGCTGTTCAATAAATAATGTCCTCGGTGCTCGGAAAGATTCAAAAGACACTTTTCAATAATTTAGTCTGAATGATTTAATTTAAATATTCTCTACAAATTAAAACATTACCGTAACATTTTTATCCAATTTCTGATTGTTTTAGAATTCATTTTTGAGTATGGCCCTTCGTATACTTGAATATGGCAGATCCTATGATTTCCTTGACTTGTTTCTACTTTCAGAATGGTGTTTTTTTTCAAGTTTGGAAAATGAACCAAGTCAAAGGGTAACAGATTTGGCGAATATTATTGTGTGACAAAATATCACCTTTCTGTTTATCCCCACAACTCCTTTACCCTTCATGCCGTGTGGGTTTGGACGCTTTTTGGGATACCCATCTCTTATACGCAACTCCTTTTATACTACTGAGTGAAATTTAACGAAACTTTCACAAAATCTTTATTACATATTGCCATTGTGCACCTTCTATTTTAATTTTTAATCTGACGTATATTTTGGAATTTCCAGAGCAAAACAAGGACACTGCTATTATATTCATATGGAAGGCGGGGGGTATCATTTAGTGAGCTCATTGAACAGCCCTCGTATTTTGCCGATGAAAGGCTGCAAATTCATACCTTTATTTGGCTCTTATGACCTTTGAGCATGGATCAAGGAATATTTTTTTTCTGTCAGCACATGGTATCTCATTTTATACGGTCTCATCCAGACTTGCTCAAGTCTCTATGTATTTCTTGTTTATTTTTTTCATAAATATATTTTCTAAATTCTTTGTTCTTATTTGTATTCTCTGTCATAGTTAAATGTTATCAAACATAGATGTTTGAAATTATCAAGAAGTATGAAAGAGAGCAATAAAAGATAGAGACTTGAGCAAGTCTAGGTCTCTTCCGAAGGACTGAACTTCATGTCCAATCAGTGGGATTTGAACTCGTGACCTAAGGATTAATGTCTTTCTCTGCGACTCTAAAACAAACGTTCTAACCACTGCATCACTCAGCCGACTGCCTGCTTTTGAGTAACATGACTGTTTGTGACATTTTTGACATTTTACGTCTTTTATTACATTTTTCACTGGCTCAGTAAAAAAACATGCATGAACGATGTGTATAGTTTTATGAATCTATTGGAAAATTGACTTTGATGCATCCGGTTGCCATGTGCTCAAGCGAAATCAAAGACAGTAAGAGGAAACGCTAGGATGAAAAGTATCAGGGGTTGGATCACGATTAGAACACGTGGCAGACGAGAAATTTCAAGTGACCGTTGAACACAAATTAAAAGGGATTAAAAAGCGTAAATTTGATAAAGCATAATTCTTAGTTTGTTAGATTCAGCATGACGTTTTTAGAGTAAAAATGACGCAAAAACGAGAATAGATCAAGGCAGCAGACATATTTCACAGTTCTAAATAATTTAAATTAAATAATTTAAATGTCGTATGGGATTCAAAAACAACATTGCAACATCGCATAATTTATTTATTTTGCATAATGTCTCATTTGTATTGTATAATCTTCCATTTTTATTGTAGTAGTTTTAGTTAAATATTCTATAATTTTTATTATCGCATTATATAAGTTTCGATTTGATTTGTATATTTTTCATTTGTTTCAAACTGCTAATTTTAGTCTGTAATAAATAACATTTCATTTATAATGTATTTTTACATCTGAAAAATATGTATAATGCAAACTGAAAATTATAGAATACAAATATAAAACTATTACGACGTGAAAATGTTTAGGAATGAAAAAAAAAATCGACGATTTTACAACACAAATTGAAAGATCGGATATTGGAACGCTTGACATGCCACACATGCGCGGTTTGAGAGGATGTACTCCTCAGAGAATGATTGTTTGGCTGATATATATATATATACAGACTCAACGTGTGTGGATGGGTGGGGGGTTGCCTTTTTTTAAAGTCCAAACTCAAATATTTTATTGGAGGGAGGGGTAGACTTTCTTTATACCAATAAATCACAGACACTCTTTGAGACACAACTGCGAAAAACAGTTTTGATATAGGGGACTTTCAAAATAAATTTTGCGAAGTAACAACTCTGTGATCCAAGTTTAGTGTAATTTTCTCATTTACCATACGTGGTTTTTTCGAAAATAGCATCAAAAGGGGACATGCCTACAGAAAGAAAGTATGAGGATAATGACAGTTTTTTTTTTTTTTTTTTTTTTTTTTAACAAATGAATGGAAATTTCTTTTAATTTACCTTTCATATCCTTGAAATTTTCCTGGGACGGATCTCTCAAGGTTTATACTACCTATTCCCACTTTTTAAAAATCAGGTAGGAAAAGGTAAGATTTTATACGGAAATTTTTATGTAAAAAACATAAAGTATAGATTTAAACATATAACTACTGTATAAACACTGATAAATGAACACATGTTGGAATAGAGGACAGGCAAATTGGCATTCTAAAACTATAAATCAGACTTTTTTTATTGGAATTTTTTATGTTAATTACTGGTTTTATTATTTATTCCTCTTAATTTATTTATTGTATTTTCTAAAATTCAGCTGTTTGAATATATTTTTTCATACTTTTTAATTTTATGTCCTCTAATCAAGATAATCATTGTAGACTTTTTTTCATTTTCAAAAATCCATAAACATGTTTTCGATTAAAATAAATGATTTTTTCATCAATCGTTTTATTTTATTTTTTTGTCTTTAAATTTACAAAATACGAGGGCTGTTCAATAAATAATGTCCTCGGTGCCCGGAAAGCAACAAAAATCGCTTTTCAATGATTTAGCCTAAATGATTTTATTTAGATATTTTCTTTTAATTGAAACACATGTCCGTTACATTTTTATCTAATTTCTGATTGTTTTTAAAACGTAATTTTTAGTATTGCCCTTCGTATACTGGAATATGGCAGATCCTATGATTTTCTTGACTTGTTTCTTCTTTATGAATGGTGGGTTTTTTTCAAGTTTGGAAAATGAAACAAGTGAAAGGATGAAAGATCTTGCGAATACTGTTGGTTTGACAAAACATTTACTTTCTGTTTATCCCCAAAACTAATTCACTCTTCATGGCCTGTGGGTTTGGACACTGTCATTACGAAATTTATAGTAGTATTTTTCCTGATTCTGGTTCCATTCTCTTATAAACCTTTCGATTTTTTTGCAAAAAATTTGCTTTCTAGACTTCTCCAGATATTAAACTGCCTCCCCGAATAAGAATTGGAACAACAAGACTACTAATATTTTAGAAAATGACATATAACACTATTTTTGTGCTTTTGAAACTCCTTGCTTTTTCAGACCTTGGCTATTTTTTTTTCAAGTGCATCTTATTGTAAATTTGTTTTGAGGGTTTAAAGCAATGAAATCAAGTTTCACTACCTGGTTAAGTTCATACAAACGTGGATAACTTCAATTTGTGATTTTTGTTTATAATTGTTTAGATATTCTTACCCGCTGTTGTTTTCAATCATTTTTCAAAAAATAGGGTGACCATTGAGTACTATGCTTTTTTACTGTCAAATGTTTCTTTAAAACATTGTAAACTACCCCCAAAATGATGCCTATCAATTTATGCGTCTTAAATTCAATCAAACATCATCAATGATTATTTGTTGAATATTCGCAAACATTACATTGGTTGTTGTAAGTATTTTTCGCCAAGGGTGGTACCCATTTTTGATGCCTATTGAAATCCCCCTACTCATAAAACAGACATTAGACATTTCAGGGTATATTTCTTTGGGATTCCTAACGAGTTTTACAGCAGCTTTCATGAAGCGTTTAATTTCGCTCTTGATTACTGATTCTTTACCTTCATTTTTGATGCAGTGTCTCGAATAGCCCTAAGCTTGTTTTCCAGCTTGTCAGAATGAAACTATGTGATAAAAAGTGGTCAAAAACTGTAATCAATTCATTAAAGATTCAATCATGAGAGAAAGTCAAGCTAAATGTCATATGATTTCTATATATATTCTATGTCATACAGCTCAGGACATTATTTATTGAACAGCCCTCATACAGGTGAATCTAAATCTAAGTTGTGATTAGTCTAGTTATTGTATAATTATCATAAAAATAACATCTATTGTCATTATACCCCCCGCTTGAAAAGTGGGAGGGTATATAGTAATATTTATTTCCGTCCGTCCGTCCGTCCGTCTGTTACGCTTTGGGGTACCCATCTCTTATCCGCAACTCCTCTCATACCACTGAAGGAAATTTAATGAAACTTTCACAGAATCTTTATTACATAAAGACGGACGGACGTACAGCTAGACGGACAGGCCCAAATTAATATCCCCCACTTTTCAATCGGGGGACAGAAAGAACAGAGGTTGGATTACGAATGATACACGTGACTGATTGGGAATTCAAATCGTGCAAAACAAACTTTTTATTGGTCAAAAATAAAAGGAATGGAAAATCAATTAATTAGGCATAATGGGTTCAATATCTAGAGTTGGTATGACGTCTTTGCGATTAAAAGAAATTGATAATTTCGTGACATTCGACTTAGTCTGAGATAAATTGATAAAACAGGCACGTGGCATCGTGTTTGAAAGGGGGGCAGCCAGAAGAATTTTTTTTACTTACCTGTAAAAGTTGACAAGCAAACAAAAAAGTTGCCCAAACTCGAAAATCCTATTTCATGTGTGTGTGTGGAGGGGGGGAGGGGGGGGGGGGG
>PRKT01000005.1:2017542-2048920 GCA_003671525.1 Saccostrea glomerata | reverse complement strand
GGGGGGGGGGGGGGGGGGGGGGGGGGGGGGGGGGGGGGGGGGGGGGGGGCTTGGGATGAGGCACCGGGCTATAAAAAACCTACAGAAGTATTGTAGCACCTTACATGTAACTGAAACGTTCTTTTGGGAAGTGGGTAAAGACTTTAACTTTCTTTTAAGTAATTTCTTTACACTTGTATAAATATACTAAAATACTTGAAGACTGTAAAAACACTTGAAAACACGATAAAGATCTGAAAAAAGAAAAGAATTAATTTTACAATGTTGGATTCCAGCGACAAGCATGATGACATGAAATTAGCAATAATGCAATATGTACATGAAATATGATTTTAAAAAGTAATCAATGTCAAAAGTCCAAAGAAAGAACATAAAGTTTGAGCAGAAACACATACAGACCTATAAAAGCATCAGAGGTGGGATCAGGTGTCATGTTAAAGAAAGAAACCCAGCCCCCGACTTTTCACTCCCGTCGTGTGCTTCTTGGGATGATTTGGCAAACGTGAAAATACGTAGACAATTCAGTACAATATTATCCTAAATTTAGATTAAAAAAAATAAATAAATAAACCTCAGTTAAAATTCGACTAAATGACAAGTTCATCGTACAGAACAAAAAAAATATCAGTTGTTGACAATTAACATTGATTAAAATAAAGGATTGATATCCTTGTTTCATCAACTTATTTGTCAGTAGTTTCCCTCTTTTTGTGTCGAATCAACTAGAAAAAATAAACTCCATTTGTAAGTGATAATGGTTTATTTCTACTGAAATAATGCAAGTTTACGAAAGAAAAGTTGAAGTTATCACCTTTATCATAAACCTTTTTGTTAGGTTACCATTGACGTCCTTTTCCAGTAAAATATCCAAATATGAAACAGTTGTGTCAAACACTTAATATCATTTATTCCTAGTTCAAAGAAATACATCGAATCAGCGTAGATGAGAAAATGAATGTTGTTAATTAATAAAACGTGAGGCCATCGATTTATCTAAATGTTACATGTGTAACTAGATGCCACAGCGAGAGAATGTATAACTTTGAGTTTACCGACGTCTTTATATGTACATTAGTGAAATATGTAAATGATGTAATGTTCATTATTAAATATAAGTATACTGGCAAAATTATTTCGGGGTAAGAGGAGGGGTAGCTCTTTTTCCATGTGAGAGAAGGCAAAGACATGAAAGAAGAGGAAAAGAGTTATGCAAGATCAAAGTGTGGACCACAATTATAGAACGTGACAGACACGGTATTTAAAATCTTGCTAAACAAAGTTACCATTGGACACAGATCAAAAAGGAAGGAAAGTATTAATAAAACATAACTGGTAAATTTTAGGATGATAAATTTAGTTTGACGTCTTTGCAATAAAAATTTTCGTAGGAACGAGAACAAATCAAGACAATTGGTATGGGGTTTATGGAATTTATAGGATACAAAAAACGATATTTTCAGCATAGATGAACGCATGGACTATGGGAAGATAAATATAATCAAAATTATTCTAAGAAAACCAATAGGTTCTGAGATAAATGATCAGATACAATGTATATAGTTAGGTTTAGGAACCAGCACGATCCACACTTACTGGGTTGTTTTATATAAAATTTATATAAAATTATATCAAAAAGGTTTAAGTGTTTACTTTTAAAAATAACAAATAATTCTTGTGATTAAGGCAATGAAAAGAAAGTTTCCAGTAATGCCCCAAAAAAAGATTAAAAATAAAGTGGAAGTTGTACAATATGATTAAAAAGTTTGAATCTAATGAAGCAGTAAATGATCAAAGAAAGGAAAACATTGGGAAAACAAAGACAATTAGAAGACACAAAATCATTGACGATTAAATGGACATTGTTTCAGAGCTCGCGTTTGAAATCTTTAAGCAATATAACTTGCTTGCGAATGAATTCGACGAGTAAGTCAAGTGTATATATGGGATGCGATGTAAATCTTGAACCTTGAACTGATTAGAAAAAATGTTTGAAGACGATGCATCATTTTCTAATCCAAGAACATAAAGCCTCCACATTCATAGGACTGAAAACTCTTGGACTTTTATCTGTGGGGACATTTAAAGGTCACATTTTATATAAAACACCAAAGTAAAAAATTATCGTCAAAAAATGAGACCAGGCTCATTAATACACCTTTGCACTAGTTGTGATAATTTTTGCATCAGATAGATTTATTTATTCAGCAAAAATGACGACATTGCGAACATATTTTGTATTTGCCACAATTAACGTCCAAACATTGTTCCATATATTCTAAGATACACTTGTTTCGCTATGTAAATAACTTATTTAAAAGCCATAACTGTGTTCCATAATATTTTATCTGTTCAGTAGAATTTACTTGGCGGGTTTAAATCCGGCGCTGTATGTGGTCAGTTTGGGTGTAGCAATTGAGTAGAGCAGACGTACTTCTCTTGCTCGAGTATTAACAGTGTATTCTTCATAAAGTTTATTTGGACCAGACTTTACATCTCTTCTGAGATCCCAAATTGATCCAGGAAGCCATTCCACTCGAACAACATTCCAATCCAGAACTTTTGATTATGTATTAAACCGAATAAATGTGATATATTTAAAGAACTTAGTTGTTGTATTCCATTTGTGTGGCGACCAATCGGCCCGCCTGCGAAGTATTTAAGTGAAAGAATGGAGGCGTACAAGGCGAGGACAATCCCCCGCCCTAGCCTGAGAAAATACTTTTCTCAATTCTAAAAGTTATATTTTTCAAAATTATATTGTTTATATCATTTTCTACACATTTAAACCTGTATTTCATTGTTTTTAATATTTTATTAAAAATTTATTTTTCACTCATGTTTTTAAGATATGTGAAAAAGAAAAGGCTTCACGTATGATTTGAACTCTCTCCATAGCGCAGGGTTCGGTGCAAGACCGACCGCTTAAACCACTACGCTACGTACATTATAGTATATGCATTATCGATCCGACGTCTGTCAGTGTGATTTAAATGAACGGGTTTGTTTAAGCATACATTTTTTCAGAAATTTTCGATTGGGTTCAGATCCATTTTTTTGACAAATGAAATAGATTTCACATTTACGTTTCCATCATTTAAGCGTTAACGAAGAAAGGAGACTAGACCCATTCATGTTCAAATTTCTACTTTTATAGTTCCACTAAATATGCTTAATTGTCAACTTTGAAATAAAGATTATCAAATAAAAAGTCCTTCAGTAAAAATAAAATGTTTTGAAGATGACATTACTGAGAACACGATTTTAGAAAAATATAACTTTTCTCTGAATTTTGAAAAGTGAGAAACATGTTGTCTCAAATCAATCTTTCTTTTACAAGTTGTCACATTTCTTTTGTATCTATTTGCCAGATTAATTTTATTTTTATAAAAGTAAGTTTTGTCTTTTAATTTGGTATGTTAAGGTATCGTATTGGATGAAACACCAGTAAGATGTAACCGATCAAAATGGTTTCATGTTTTCTGAAACACCCTTAACATGCACACTTAGAGCAAAGGCAATGCTCTAAAAGAAATAACCATCCTAAAAACGGGAGACGTCAAAACACCCTATAGTTTTCAATTTGTAGGAGAAGAGTCATACCTTAATTTCCCGTTAATATCCTAAATTTAAGGGGTTTGTCTTCCGGGTTATTAAAATAATTGATATATAAATTTAAAGTTTTTACAGGAAATATGATACAAACAAAAAAGATGGATGCATGGATTGGTATATATATTGTTTGCAAATGATACAAAAAAACAAAATGAATGAGGGATGAGGAGAAGATGGAACAAAATAAATAATCTGACTGACAATTAATTGCTCAATTGAAACAAATGAAAGATAAATCAGATGTTCAGGGATCAATAAATTAGTTAGCCCAGTACTCGGTAAAATCAAAATGAAAGTCTATTTACTAGCTAGAATTTGCCAGTAATAATACACTACCATTTGTTACTATAAACATGTATACTCAGTATTTCATGTAAAGTAAATACTCAAAAAATCAATGGCACTTACGCATATAGACTCATCTCAAGCCCACTCGGATTGCCCTCTCTTAGTCTTTGAAGAACATTTAAGGTCAGACGAGACGTTCCCCAAAAATCTGTTTTGTATATCTCCATAATGTATGAAAAATATACAATATTTTAATTACTTTCTGATTTCTAAACCGGTTTCTAGGCTAACTGTTTTTTAAAAAATTGAAACAATAAAAATGTGATTTTGGCAAATTAAGTTTTTTTTTTTTCTAAAGGATTACTAGTATAAAAGAAATTTCATCCTCTGGTATCTCGCACAAATGCCTGGTAAGGTACCTCAATTTTTTGTCAGTAAACGTTTTAAGTAGTAATTCTTCAATGACAAAATCTTGGAAAAATTATATATTATTAAGGGACGTATCACCGTGTGAAATGCTATGACATGCCCCTGTCATGCCGCGTTGAGTGACTTTAAACACCCAATTTTATGTTAACAATTAAAGTGACATTATGTTTATCTAATTAATCCGATAATTGATATCTATTTGTATTTTTCACTCTTTCGTTAATTCTATTGTTAAATTATTACTTTGTATCTTTATATCAATTGTCATGTGAGAATATTTGGCAGTTGGAGAGCGACAGCCAAGGCGCTCGGACCACCGACTCCCAACCTTGTAGAGTTTGTTAAGTTTTAGGAGTTTTAATAAATTTGTAAAACGGAAACCGACTTAAGCAATTTCTCTTGGTTATAGACGTCTCGTCTGTCTTAAAGGTACTTGGACACAGATTTGAAGTTAATATTTTCTTATTTTTTCTGTATAATATCACGAATTATATATTTTGATAGCATTTCACACAAAAATTAATTAAAAATCTTATTTCATTTAAAAGTTATTAAAACTTTAATTTTTTTGGCGGGTTTGATTGACACTTCCTTGCACTTTTACAAATTTTAACTTTATTCTTAATCCTTAGGAAAAGTGGCAATTTTGATGTGTTTTAATGAGAAATATTAAAACTTTTATCAAGAAAAATAATTCTATTCAGAGTAGAAATGTTAGAAAGCAAAACACCTTCACAAGTATCGTCATTCCGAACTAAGAGATGCGTACAGAGTTAGCAAATCGAGCACACTCGTGTTATGTACACATTTTTTGTAAACTGGGCTCGAGTTCTGTTATTGTTTATATTTAGAATTCACCGGGTGCGTTCAATCGTCACCGTCTGCTTACCACAACTGCACGGACTGACAATATATTGTGTGTTTGTTTTGCTTTCGAACGTGTCTACTCTGAATTTTCTGGCTTATAGTATTAATATTTTTCATTTATACAAATCGAGATTGCCACTTTTCCTAAGGATTAAGAATAAAATTAAATTTGTGAGAGTGCAAGGATATGTCAATCAAACCCGCCGAAAAATTTGAAATTTCAATATCTTTTAAACGAAATAAGATTTTTAATTAATTTTTGTGTGAAATGCTATTAAAATATATAAGTCGTAATATTATAGAGAAAAAAATAACTTCAAATCTGTGTCCAAGTACCTTTAAATGTACAAAAGAATATCTGTCTCTTTTTAGCTAACCTCGACGAAGTCCAGATGAGCTTGCACATGTACCATACCCCGGCGACAAGGATCAAGTTTAAAAAGCAAGTGATATTCACGATTTTGAAAGAGACACCTTCGCTCGTTATACTTGCAATCATACACTTAGTACGTGATGGTTTCACGTAAAAGCCCAGATATATTAACAGTTCCAGTTAATAAAGTACAAAGAAAACCACCTCATTTCCATAAACTTTATTTCAGTAAAGATAATTCTTAGATGGATGTACAGTAGTCATCTTTACCCAAACAGTGATGTAATACTTTCAAAACATTTTCCACAGATGACATCTCAGAACCTCTGTAAAGATAACACACACCACAAAGAAATATTTCAAACAAATATCTACTTAGTCAAAACACGTGGACTTTGGTGTTAAAATATGCCACAAAAATTATCTACGATCTTAAAATTTCCAATTCAGTTACATGGATTATAATATTATTACTTGCATTATTATTCATATTTTCAGAAACAAAAGTTTCACATTCTTTTGGGATCTTCCCTCTTATTTGGAAAATCAATTCTATTAGTACAACATTCAGCTAAGTACTTTGCAGTAAATTGCTCTAGCTTTCCACAAAAAAAAACAAACAATAAAGCTTAGGTACAGTGTATACAGCTGTTGTATTCAGCTTGAAGGTGGTGGTTTTAGCTCCTTACTGTTCAAAACAAAATATCTTGACCAAAAATTCTGCATAAGAATTCATTTGACACATCCATGGCTATATACACTGTATCTCAAAAATCATAAATGGTTCGACATTTTTAATGTAAAGTCATCATTTAAAATTTTTAGCACAAGAACTTTCTGAAAATGAAGATATAATTACTGATAGACTCTACATTTCTGGATTTTTTTTTCAATGCATAGAAGTTTTTTTTCTTCAATTATTAGTTATAATTAAACTTTAAAAATCCAACATTCAACTTTAAAAACTTAAATGGCACATTTGTCCAAACAGTTTATATCATACTTATTAAACAAAATTCAGTTTTCATTTTCTTAAAAAGATGGAATGAAAGAAAGGGAGATAATTGACAAGAACAGTCACAGAAATGTTATTCTTGACTGAAAATGCAATTAACAAAAGAAATGAAGGGAAAATGATAGGTTTAGCATATAAATTGTAATAAATAATGAAATGAATTTTCATAATTTTTTTTAAAAACAATTTTTGCTTTGCAAACTGAGAAATTAATCTCATTTGCAAAATGATATTACATGTACATGTCAATGGAGTGTAATACATGTATTCCAAATGATATAAATAAAAATGTGTTAGGATGAATATGGAAAAATAAAGGTTCATAACAGGCTTGTCTTAATTAACATAAGGTAGCCAGACAATGAACACACATAAATATGAATACTTTTATAACAGGAATAAAAGTGGAACCATTCAATGATGTGATTATCTACACAACTGATGCATAGAATAAGCAAATCAGAATACATATCATTATTATTAATTGTTCATCACTGTAAATTCTTACTGATTTTGCAGATTAACTTAGTATGGCAATCTAAAACTACATTCCCCACAATTAAATGAGAAGAAACATAATCTGTGTATTCTGTTTGGTTTCTGGCAGACTGAAAAAACAAGTGTAAATGTAAAACCACGGACAATCTGAATTCTGTCGACAGAAGCCAGGAAACATTCCTTCACCTAACTATGCACACAATGAACCAAAAATTTTTTTTTTGTAAATATTTTACACTGTTATAATGACCCTTCTGTTCTTATGCAATTAGAGTGATCTGCCCTTTGATAAAAAATGATAAAATAAATATTTCATGTATAACCAACTCTGTTATCAATTTAGGCCTTCTTAACTTATAAGTACACCTTCAAATTTTAATTATGCATAATCTTAGAATGATTTTCCCAATCTAAAAAATTTCTGTTCATCAATACTTGATGATTATCTATCAAGATAAATGGCATGCGCAGGTACAGTATGTTGAAAATGAAATACATGTACATGTAGATAGTCAATATTTACACCTTTGTACTATAAAAAAAAGACTTGGGTATACCACAGTAGCTTATAATTCATTTTCAATATTTATATTGAATCTTTTATGTTAGATGATTGATAAAATTCTGATAAGTTATTTGCAATGTTAAGTACCAAAATTTGAAGATATTCTGATTACAATTTATGTGCAAACAAAATATTCACCATTTACTTTTACAATATTAATATGAATTTCATAAAAAAGACGTATTTGCTGAATGAAAATTATACCTGGGTATGTTTGACGAGCTGATTGCATGAAAAGCTAGCATCTAAGGTTTTTTTTGTCTGTCCAACATTACTGATAGCGTACAATGTACTTGCTACTTACAGTTCTCTAGCCAACTTAATCGACTAAATATAAAATTATGTTTCAGTTTTTAACTTTCAGTGAGTTTAGTTCTGTTTCTGCTAAACACTGAACTATTATCATTTGCACAAATTATGACCTCAAGATAGGCTTAAGTGCCTTACAAAACATTTATACAACAGGCAAACAATCATCAATTACTTCCCTCTATATGAAATGTAAACAATCTGTACAGGTTATCAGCCAAAAATAAAATGAAAATACCAAAAAAAAAATATGATTGACTCACCCAATGTATCAAACATTTGATACATTGTGTATCATAGTATCATACACTTTTTATCCATACATGTGTGTACAGCATTTCTGATGTAATTTTTCTATTTCACAAGTCTGCTGTAAAATATGATAATGATGGTAGACTCAGGCCCTTATTTTAGTTTTATCTTCCACTTGTCAAACAAGACCATTCATTCGTATCATTCATTCGTTATCTCTCGACATACAAAATTGATTTTATCATATACACACCAATCAGACATAGTTTTTGTTTACTGTTGCTTTGACAATGGCCAAGTCATAGACATACAAAATAATTTCTTTATCATATACACTGTAAATCCTTAAAAACAGAACAACTGCTTTATATCCTTATATTCCTTCGTAATTTGAAGTAGGAGGGGGCTTTTCTATTCCTACCGTTTATATTTCCCCTTTTCATAAAAATTTAAGGCAAATTTAGTAATGTGATCTTAAATTTAGAGTTTTAACATATGCATGAATATTTGTCCATGTATTATTTTTTAAAACATATGTATCATCATTCACACATCTTTCAGGATCTTGTAGCCATTTCAGGCAAATCAATTTACACTTACACTACACTTATTCATATATTTACATCTTGGTACCCCAAACATAACACTTGCATTCTGTTACTGACTTCAAATAAATCTTCATGATTCACATTACATTCAATCATTCATACCACTGCTAAAAATAACATTTTTTCTCTCTATTCTTCTCTACCCAATATTTTTTTTAGTTTTGTTTTAAACATGAATCAGCAACCTTTCACACATGGGCCATTTTCTTTGTTCTCATCCCAATTGAAAACAAATGTGATAGGGATTTCTATATACAATGTATATATATAAAGAACTGTATTTTTATACAAATATGTCTACCAAATCATCTGTCCTTACATAAAAATTATAGAACATGA
Organism: Saccostrea glomerata; assembly: GCA_003671525.1. NCBI lineage: Eukaryota > Metazoa > Mollusca > Bivalvia > Ostreida > Ostreidae > Saccostrea > Saccostrea glomerata. The sequence continues at coordinate 2,039,765 of PRKT01000005.1, read as the reverse complement.
AATAAGCTGATCAAATACAACACATTTCTACATATTTATCTTGGCAAATTCATGAACATTACTGGATTTTAAAGGTTTCGGCATGAAGACATCATTATGTTTTTTTTTAATATTGAATTGCCCAGGTCTTAAAAATAAATCTGAAATTATTGGAAATTTCAGAGGATGCATTAGTGTAACATCTGTCAATATCGTATTAAAAATCCTCTTAAATAATGTAAAATTGTCAAAAACTATACTTGTTTCTTTCATTAAAAACTTCACAGTGTCATTCATTTTTCTAGTCTTTTAAATCTCAAAACAGGTAAGTTTTTGACAAACTCCCTTGCATATAGTGGTAAAAACAGACTTTAACTGGCCAAGATCGAAATATTTGTTATGAAAAACTTTCATTTTATCTTATTAGTAATTGCAAAACAATTCTTTTTTAAAATTTACACACCAGAGAGGAAAAAAAAAACATGGTAAAATTCTTATATGATAAACCATGACACTAGGTAACTGATTATAAAGACTGTAAGATGTGCTGAATAATAACACAAAATATTTTCATTTCGAAATGAAACAAAAGATGCCTAGTCTCCATCTATAAATTCAATACTCCTGACTAGATTCTATACAGGCCCACACTTTAATGGGAGCCCCCACTAGGGGGGACACTTTCATTAAACTGGGTCAACTTTCCACACCCTCTAGGTTTTCCTCTTATACGAGGCCTCTCTTACTTCACCTCTCTGAAGTTTTCTTATTGCGAGCCCTTTTGTTTCAGTTTCTTGGGAAAGTTTTCTGCCTCTTCTTGTACAACATTATTCTTTTGTAGTTTTTTGTTTATCTGTGTCTTCAGTTGAGTCTTAGAAGCTTTGTATTTATTCAGTTTGTTGTACTTGTCTTTTTTAGACCTGTCTCCCTGAAAATTGAAGAAAAAAAATTATTTACATTGCAAATGCAATAAATATTGCATGCATGCACTTTTTACTACATGAGAAAAAGGTACACTACCTTAGATTCAGTTTTTGTTAAGTTGGGGAAATCTTCTGCTTGATACTTGAATGGCTTCAAATCTCTCCTTTCTGATGCATGTTGATTTGATTTCCTTTAAAAGACAAGTCAAGTTCTATAGTGCATTTTTCTGCATCAATGGTCTTTTTTTTTTGCCAGTAATATATTTTTAACATGATGTATATTTACCTTGCATATGGACTGTATCCATGAAGGAAGGGACATAACTCTCCCTTAAAACAGTCTCCTTCCGCCCAAAAGCGACAGGTAATGTGGGACAGATCGTGAGCAAACTTGCAATCTGTACGTCGGCAGTTTCCTTCCAAGAAAAAGGTACAGGGCTTTTTCTTTCCTGTAATAATGTACAAACATTTTGTTCAAATAGGCTATATAGTTTTACAAATGTTTAAGCAATCCAACCACCTGTCCTTAAAATACTGACTTTACAAATTTTGATCTATTCTTTTACCTTTACCATTTAGGGACTGTGGGAAGAGACATTCCACCTCCATGTTATTCATCCAGGCATGCTCCAACTCACAAGAGTACACAGCAGCCACAGGCATGGGCATAAAAAGAGGTGGCTGCAAAAAGATAAAGCTAAAGCTCAAAATACATGACAAATGTTTTAATTATAAATCTTCAGATATTGATAACATAGAGAACTAGAACTTACATTTGTGTCCAAATTCTCAAAGTCCTGTTTCTTCTTTCCCTTTTTGATGACCAGTTTGACTTTGACAATGTCCGAGTCATTCTGTGGTGGATGATTCTCTTTATCTAGTTGACCAGCACACTGTTGATCAGGTCTGGCTTTGCTAGTGTCCGATACATCATCTCCAAAGTAGGAGGTCATCTCCATAAATGATTGGCTGTAGGGATCAGAATCTGCTAGGTATGAATTAGACTGGTCAGTTTTCTTCATATTGCCAATTCTATACTTGCTTTCCTTCTCCTCATGGACCATATCCTGATTAAAATCAAACAGAGTGTTTTCATTTTCTTCAGAAGGGTCCTCCAGCTTGGAAGCAGAATTGTCATCTAGCTTGTACTGTTCTGTAGCAGATTCCTCATCATGTCCAGGATAGTAGAACATTTCAGAAAATGCTCCATCTTCATGGCCACTGCTCCAAATACTGTGACTTAGGGCTGCCTCTTGTTGACCGTCACTCCCAGGATCCAGCCCCCAGGCCTCCTGAATGACCCACTGATGGACAGGTGGTTTTGAGACAGCAGCATCTCTCCTGGTGTTTGTCTTCCCATCTCTGACCACTGGCGTTTTGCCACAAGAACATACATTCTGTTTTGAATAATCAAGCAGTGAGTTTCCTGTGCTTAAATCCCTGCACACATTAGACAACCAATTTTCCTCTTTAGCCAATTCTCCACATGAGCACACGTTCTGCTTTGGATAAAATCCATATTCCATTGACCATGGATCCCCCTTCTTATTCATTGTAGGTCCTCTATAAAAACCAGACCTATCTGCTTCTTCTTTCTCTTGAACATGCTGATCTAAATCTTCATATCCTGAATCTACACAGTTGTTTAAACATTCCAAAAGATTTCTTGGGGTTGATTCTGCGGATTCAGTCAAATTTTCAACATATCCAAATAAATCAAAGACCTCTCCATCGTTTCCAAACAGACCATTGTTTTCTCCACCTCCCTCTTTTGGCTCTCTTTCATCATCACTATCCAAACTTGTGCCTGTCTGTATGTATTTATCCTGATCCTTTCGAATCTTGAACATGGGAACAAAAGTTTCTTCATCCTCATCCCCTTCATCGTCTGTAGCTGTCTGGAATTTCTGGTATGGTGTCTTCGAAGGAGCATAACCACCAAACAGGTCTCTCAAGTTGTAAGTAGATCCAGTATTCTGTACAACTGGGGACTGAATGGGTTGAAAGTGGGTCTTCTGAGAGAAGTAAAGATGTTCTTCAGGTGAACTGGAATCTGACTTACAACTTCGTTTTTTGCTAGATGAACTTGTGGTCAATGACTCCATTTCTTGGCTTACTAAGATGGGCTCGCTAAGCACATGGTGAATCTTCTTTGGAACAACATCAACAAATGCCGATCCCTCCGAGGGCACCAGTTCAAAGCTTCGTGACAGATGAAATTTCTTTGGTGTTGAATGCTCAGCCATGGACCACATAGTCTGAAAATCACCATAAGAGAGATTTCTAGAGAAACATTGATCATCTTCGCTGTTACTGAGTTGATCATTTTCTCCATCTGACAGAACATTGTCGTACTCGCTTCCAACCTCAGACACAAGATCAAACTGAATTTGGGGGATCAATTCACTATTCTGGTTTTCTAGCTGGCACACCACAGAATCTTGATCCACATCAACCATTACTAGTGGATTACAAGGGTCTTCAAGCAGATTCATGTCTTCTGATGTCTTCACCAAACTTAGGTCCTCTTGTATCAAATCTTTCTCATAAGATTCTTTCAGTTTCCCATAATCTCCCCAGGTACTAGAATTTGGATATAAACCATAGCTTCCCCAAACATCAGACTGTTCCCCAGGCTGGCATGGATCCCAGCAAGAAGACATTCCAAACAATCCACAGTCACTCCAGCAAGTATGTAGTGGATTCCTCAAAGGACCAGAGTAGGTACCAGTAATCTTTTGATAATTCACATCCCAGACTTGCCAGATCTTCCCATACTTCAAATGATTGTAAAAATCTGCAGTGTAATCTTCATTCCTTTCATCCCAGCAAACATCTGGCATCAAGTCATCCACCAGGACTTTTGATGGCCAAGTTGATGCTACAGTTGGAGGGAGGAAACTGTCAAAACTTTGCAAGTTGTTATTCCAGCAGTTTACTTCTTGATGGTTTGCAGTATTTATAATTTGATCAATGTGCTGATGGTCCAATAAATTTTCTGCTGAAGCCAAACTCTCATCTAGATCCAAATCATCCATGCCTTTCTGTATATCTTCCAGGTCACTGATAGTTGTTAGACTAACACTGTTTGGCATATTTTCCATGCAACTGTCTGTCAAGCACCTATCAATCCAGCTTTCCCCTTTCTCACTTGTAGGTGTTGTTTCAGGAAGATTATCATAGGGAGAGAAGACAGGAAACCCGCACTCGTCTGGATTCAAAACAGTGTTTGGGTTTGGTATTGCTTCAGGCTCAGATTGGTTAAACATAGAGTGAGACAAATCAGCAGGAAATGTGTTGGAAAATCCAGTTTCACTGGAGTTTGAAGTGGAGTAAGGAAAAAAGAAAGTATCATCCACAAAAGACTGCTGCATGAGACCACCATCTGGACTAACTGGACTAGTACTGCCAGACTTCTGTTGGAGAGGTGAGGCAGAACTACTGTTGTTTCGCTTGTAAAGACGCTGACGGGGTTCCTCAGTTGTGAACAAGATGTCTATTGGTTGAGTGTACCAAGAGTCATCCTCTTGCAGCTCTGGACTAACGGACCCATCTGTGTCTCTTGGACTACTAATTCCTGCAGCATTTTCAGCTCCTTCTGCATTGGTTGGCTTTCTTATCTTCTCTTCCGGACAAGGCATCTTTTGTTTCAAAGCCTGTTCTTCCTTCTGTAATAAAATTTCCTTCAGCATACACTCCACTTGAGAGCATAGCTCCTTGTCCTGTAAAGAATGGGCCTGTGTGTTAGGCTTTTCAATATAAAGACTTCCATTTGGCAAGCTAAGGAAGCGACAGACTCCATGATTAGTATCTTCCTTTCTGGATGGTGTTTTTCTCATGTGTATTTTCCTGACAGTTTGTTTTTTCTTTTTCTTGGACTGGGTTTGGGATGATGTCTGCTCTCGGTGTTGGTTTTCTGGAGCTTGGTCTTTCTGATTTAGTCCTTCATCTGTTTGGCTGGGTTTTGGCTTGGTAATTGGGTTGTTCTTCCATACACTTTGGGAGTCAGAAGGTGTGGTGTGCTGATCTTTTCCATGTAAGGCAGGGAAGGCTGCATAATATCTGTAGGTCAATAAAATGTTATCATACCACTGGGACACAAAACAGTCTACATGTATTATAAAAACGTACCATAATTAACACCTGAAAGTATATATTGATTTTTACTTAAGACTTCCTTAAAAATCCCCTTAATTCAGAATAAATGATATGAAAATTATCACATACACTTGATTTTTCAAGTGTTAATTGATTCCTGGAGACTGTATATTGACAAGTTTATTCTTTGTCTTACTACCGGTAGTTCTATGTATAGCCTGAATATTTTATACAGTGACATAAATGACAAGATTTATAATTTTGAAAACATGCTTAGTACATACATGTGCATTAAGTCTGACTTATAAATTTAATATTTCCTAATGTTCACTCAACTGATCAATTATAGGTGGATTTTTTTAAAATAAATGTTTCAGTTTCTACTTGATCTTGAATGATGATCCCAAATAAGTAACATAATTCAAATTTCTGGACTGATTTTTGAATTAAATATATAATTTATTTCAACTTAGTTCCATTTTTTTCCCCAGCCCAGCAGATTATGGGCTATTTCCATAACTTATGGAAGTTTGCAGTGATATTTTCAATGTGAACCCTGACTATGACACAAACAATTAGACTCTTCATTAATCAGTATTAACCGTCAAGTGGAATGCAGGAAAACTCACAAGAAGGATATGAATTCATATCATACTGTTGAGTAAAATCAAATGTTATTTCTAAAAATCACTGCAAGAGTAGAACAAAATGGTAACAGGGAGCTATAGCACTTTAACAAAGTTACTTTTGATCTGAGTCTGACTTTTACCAAAGGAATATAATAGTGGAAAAGTGAGACTTAGATCAAAAGTGAGCTTGTCTAAGTTTATGGCCCTTTGGCAGTGTCTGATATTACAAGGGTCCCCTTGACTTTATTTAGAATGAAATCACCTACCGTTCAGCTGGGTCTTCAAGTTCTGAGCTGCTGGAATCGCTCTCTGATGAACTAGTGGTCTGTTCTTGGCTGTTTGTACCATCACCCCCTGAAAGAAAAGACCAAAATATTTATAAAGGATATGCTTTGTTTCAATGTTATTTATTCAATATAATGCATATCCTAGCTTGCTCGATGTTTTGGTTAACCAAATTATATACTTTTACTCATGTATTTTCATTTCAAATATATACAATCAAACCCCATTATCTTGATGTGACCAAGATAAAACTTTGAGATATCCAAGGACTCAAGATATCAAGGGTAAAATACATCAAGTGGCTAGGACCTAAAGTAAAACATTACTACTACATATCCATGGTATTTGAAATGTCAGTCCTCAAAATACCTAAGTTCAATTGTATTTCAATTCATAGAGCAAAGCCCTATTTATATAAAGGAAACAAGATATGGTATAGAAATATATAAGCCCAATGTGTGACAGAGTGGGAAAAGATCAACTTTAAATTTAGAGTGTATGCTATGATACTGAAATTTTGGGATATCTACCAGAAATGAACAACTATAATACTAAATTGTTTGATCTTTATCAATTAAAGATTTTTCAAGATATTGTGTGGAAAATATTGACATTTGACCTTGTGACCTCCAAAACCAGATCATTTACTGTACCACAGAAAGTAACAGTGTACCAATTTTGATCTTTCAAGAAAAAGGTTCTGAAAATTTTTTTGTCTAATAGTCAAGTTAGTCTTTTTTCTTTTCTTTTTTTTCTTTTGGTTCAAGTATGGGCTAATTCCCCAATGTACTTCAACTGTTAGAAGGAAGGACTTAAAAATTTTGTGACATTTTTAGGAAAACAAAGTACCATAGATGCACTTTTTTCCAGGTTCCAATTAATTTCCATGCCATGTGGTAAAATTTTCTATTTGAATTCAAGTAATAAAATACTTGCAGTTCATAAGAGACATACAATGCATTCTAAGAAATTTTCTGACTATGGATTGAAGGACAAAAATTGTAATGCCAAAGAATGACCCTGTGGAAAAAGCTTGTGTACACTGTACAGTAACACAAACAAACAAAAACTACTGGTAATGTACTTATCATATTAAGTAATTCATATAAAGTATAATCTTAATAAATTGAGTCGACAAACCTATTTAAGAGATTCAAAATAAATAAGTTGGCCATCACACATACAAGTACAGGTATACAAGTTTTTTTTCTCTGAACACCTATTATTTTATCCAATCTTAGTGTCACTTTCCTTCCTTTTCAGCAAGTGTAATAGGATATTCATCAAGATTCAGGAAGTTATGAACTGTACTGTTTTGCTTTATCAGCATGTCTCTAATAAGATCATGTTCTGCCATTCAAAGTTTTTTATCTTAAACATGAGTATTTTTTTACGTAAAAATATTCTTAGCTGTCTAAATAAAACTTGTTTGCATATATATTTGATAAGAAACATAGCAACACCAAATAATTAAAGCATATATAACATTTTTCTTGTTGAAATCAGATCAAAACTTCAAAGGACTAGCATTTTTAAAAGGTATAATTATTATAGATTAAGTAACCAACTAACCATGGTGACCAAAAATTTATAAATATCACTAATTTTGTATCCCATTGTACAATTGTAGTTCAATTTTATACCAATTTTAAATGGGGAAAATTTGTCAGATGAATAGCATTTTAAATGCATTTCCTTTATGTTTAGTAACTATGGCGACAATGTTCATTAAAATAAAAAATCAATATCTTGATGTAGAGTATTTGCATACTAGGTCTTCATGAAAACAAAACACAGCAAGAGGCCAAGGGGCCACATTGCTCACCTGAGCACATCGGCTAGGAAAAAGCAAATATCAGATCAGAACTGAAAGTTTACTGAGGTTGATGGGGGGAGGGAGGGAGGGAGCTTGAATTTTAATACTATTTGAGAATGCCTTCATACACTACCTGAGGATGATAACACACTGTCTCAATGGTTCTTGAGAAAAAGTTTTTAAAAGATTTTTCCTATTGTTCCCATGTGAAACATTGATCGGCCATTTTGGCCCCACCCTACCCCAGGGGGTCATGTTTGAATAAACTTAAATCTACACTACCTGAATGCTTCCACATAAGTTTCATCTTTCCTGGCCCAGTGGTTCTTGAGAAGAAGATTTTTAAAGATTTTTCCTATATACTCCTATGTAAAACTTCAATTGGCCATTTTGGCCCCACCCTACCCCAGGGGGTTATGATTTTAACAAACTTGAATCTACACTACCTAAGGATGATTCCAAATAAGTTTCATCTTTCTTAGCCCAGTGGGTCTTGAGAAGATATTTAAAAGATTTTTCCTATATACTCCTATGTAAAACATTGATCAGCCATTTTGGCCCCACCCTACCCCCTGGGGTTCATGATTTGAACAAACTTAAATCTACACTACCTGAAGATGATTCCACATGAGTTTAATCTTTCCTGGCCCAGTGATTCTTGAGAAGAAGATTTTTTTAAAATGCCATTAATTTTTCTCTAATCCATTATTATCTCCCCTTGGAAAAGGGCATGGCCCTTCATTTGAACAAACTTGAATCCCCTTTACCCAAGGATACTTTGTAGCAAGTTTGGTTGAGATTGGCCCAGTGGTTCTTGAGAAGAAGATGAAAATGTGAAAAGTTTACGACGCTGACAACAACGACAACAATGACTACAACGATGACAGACAACGGACAAATTTTGATCAGAAAAGCTCACTTGAGCTTCAGCTCAGGTGAGCTAAATATAGAAGCAATGACGAAATCAAAATAAAGAAATGTAGAAGAAATATTATTTTTGATGAATTTCAAAGATAAATCAATTTTTAGAAACCATTCTGATACATCAAAATAAAAACAATATGTAGGATAAATTTTGCAGATCTTCATCATTTGTGTTCTAAGTCATTATCAAAAATCAAACTATTAATTGTATATTGTTTAACATCCTTAGAAGAAAGTAATCAAAATAATAATATGTCTACAAGATGTAGACAAACCAGAAGCCAGATTGTAGTTCTTGGAACTTATTTTAAGAACAATCATTCATCAAACCAAGTCTGACTAAAATTGAACCAAAACTCAAACATAGGTAATCAGAGATTACAGAGCTCACCTCAACAAATGTTGTCTTTAAGTAAGGCAAAGTCACACAATTAACCAACAAAAAGTGTACATTCCAAAAATGAAAATATTTAAGCAATTTTGATCTGATACTTTGAAATAGACCTACATAAAAAATTTTAACTAGTTCTTCTTCATGAAAATGTAATCAAAATCCAGCAGTTTTCATCTCTTGATGCAACATTTGTGCAATTTGGTTTATACAATGTTATATAAGCCTAATAGTTTTTGGTAATAGACCTTAACTTTTACCTGGTCTATTATCTGAAAAATAAATGTTGAATTCAGCATCCGAAGCAAGTCCATTAGTGTGCATCCTAAGTATCGTTCATGCAAGTTTGCTTATTATAGGGTTCATAGTTAATTGGAAATGAAACATGCATCAAAAACTAACATTTTCACTCATCTGCAAAAAGTATGTCAGATTCAGCATCTGAAGCAAGCCTGTTAGTATCCATCCTTAGATGTATCATCCATGCAAGTTTGGTCAATATAGGGCTTAAAGTTACTTGCAAATGATACCTCAACCGAAAAAAAATATAGGTCAGATTCAGCATCTGAAGCAAGCCCGGTAGTATGCATCCTTAGATGTATCATCCATGCAAGTTTGGTCAACATAGGGCTTATAGTTACTTGGAAATGAAACCTGCACCAAAAACTTTAACCTGTTCACTCAACCAGAAAAAAAGGTCAGATTCAGCATCCGAAGCAAGCCTGGTAGTGTGCATCCTTAGATGTATCATCCATGCAAGTTTGGTCAATATAGGGCTTAAAGTTACTTGCAAATGAAACCTGCACCAAAAACTTAAACCTGTTCACTCAACCGGAAAAAAAGGTCAGATTCAGCATCCGAAGCAAGCCCGGTAGTATCCATCCTTAGATGTATCATCCATGTAAGTTTGGTCAACATAGGGCTTATAGTTTCTTGCAAATGAAACCTGCACCAAAAACTTTAACCTGTTCACTCAACCGGAAAATGTATGTCAGATTCAGCATCTGAAGCAAGCCCGGTAGTATGCATCCTTACATGTATCATCCATGCAAGTTTGGTCAACATAAGGCTTATAGTTACTTGCAAATGAACTTTAACCTGTTCACTCAACTGGAAAATGTAGGTCAGATTCAGCATACGAAGCAAGCCTGGTAGTATCCATCCTTAGATGTATCACCCATGCAAGTTTGGTCAAGATAGGACTTATAGTTACTTGGAAATGAAACCTGCACCAAAAACTTTAACCTGTTCACTCAACCGGAAAATGTAGGTCAGATTCAGCATCCGAAGCAAGCCCTGTAGTGTGCATCCTTAGACGTATCATCCATGCAAGTTTGGTCAATATAAGGCTTAAAGTTACTTGCAAATGAAACCTGCACCAAAAACTGCACCAAAAATGTTAACCTGCTCCAAAAACATTAACCTGTCATTCCTTTGCTGAAATTGCAGCATCTGAAACTTTGACTGGTACAATGAAACACACTAGGACCATCTTCCATGCATGTCTAATCAATATAGGACATAGAAGTACTTAAAAAGAAAACTGCTCCAAAAAACTTAACCTTAACCTGGGACGCCGACACCGACACCGATGCCGAGGGTATCACATAAGCTCCCCCAACTTGGGGTGAGCTAAAAAGTAATGATCTGAAACAATTTAAAATAATTTTTTTATTCAATGGCAACAGATCTTTGAGGATTAAATAATTTTGTCATTTGATTGTTGTGACCTCACACATCATTTGAAAGCTCGATAGGGAAAGAGACCATGAAATTTTGTTTATATTTTTAAAAAAAAATGTTTGAAATTGGTTGAAGAAGCCAAAATGTTCCAATGACAGGCAAAACCAGATCTAGGTGGCAATATGTCACCTGAGTCTATCAGGTGACTTTACATGCAACATTGGTAATCAATGACGACAGACCTCACCTCAACAAATGTTATCTTAATGTAAGGCAAAGTCTAACACTATAGACAAACAATCTAGTAGTGAGCATTTTTAGAGTAGATCTATGCAACTTTTATGCAATTTTATTTTCAATTCAGGTATTGCACTAATGCAGTTACAATGGAATGGACTTGTTCTAAAAATTTAATAACTAAGCTCTGATTCAGAAAAAGTTAGTCAAATACAGCATCTGAAGCAATTTTGAGAGTGTTTATCCCAATGCTTTATCCATGAACCTGCTCGAAAAACTTAAATCTGGTTGGATGATTCCAGAAAATATAGGTCAAATCCATCATCTGAAACATGTCCAGGCATATTCAGAGGTGTGCATCCTTAAATGTATCCTCCACCCAAATTTACAACATAGGGATAATAGAACCTTAATTTCATATTGAATGAATTGCTCCAAAAACTTAAACTGGATCACTCTTCTAGAAAATGTACATGAAATCCAGCATCCTTAAAATTGTGTCTTAAAGAGATTTTACATTTTGTATTTTGGACTGATGAATATTAACTTAGTCATTTTCAACTAACCATCAGTTTGATTAACATGATTATACAAATATTATTATATTGACACTTATAGGTACATGTATAAAAATATACTTAGACTAGCATCCGAAATATTTATCTGGTTAAGTATAAATTTTAGCCTCAACATGACAATGTATGAAAAGCTTTTACTAAGCAGATTTCAATGTTGTGTACAATGCCAAACAAACACATTTCAGAATGAGTCATTTTCATGGCCTTAATTTATGCATGAGCAGAACTGTCCAACAATACACAGATAAATAATAACACCTATAAATCAAACATAGAACTTCAAAAATTTGAAATGTGATCTTATAATCAACGTAAAAATCTAGTAAAAGTATAGACAGTGAAAATTGTTATTGTTCCTGGTTTGTTTATATTTAATGTCATCTACACAATTTGACACACTTTCTATTCAAGTCCTACAATAGGAGAAAATTTTTTTTATCATAGATATGCAGAATCTCCAAGCAAAAAAAATTGTTATCTTCAAAAAGAAAAAAATAAATTCTTATTTTCTCAGAGTATTTCAACAAACTAAAACTTTTTTACTGCTGAAGGCCCATATATTTGTTTAAACCCCTCCCCCACCATACCCCTCCCAAACCCACCCCCACCCCCTTCCTTCACCTCTTTTCTATTGTTGTTTCATAAGCTGACACAAAAACATGTGACTGAATTCATATAAGAAGGATCTATTGATTTCTTGGGGTTGCTGTCCTTTTTCAAGACGATACATCACAGGTGTTTTCTGGACTAAATATTCCCATCAACAGGTGACTATAGAGGAGGCAGATCTGCCTCTGTCAATAAAGGCCCAGAATCATGGCAAATCTCCCAACTCCTTTACTAACCCCCTTTTTCTATATCCACTAGATTAATCATGACCTCATAACAAAGCAGTCCCATAAAAAAAATCTTTCTCTGTGAAGACATAAACAGACATGTGATCATCTGTCATAATCTTACTTAAGCTAACAAGAACAAAGAATTTCTGAATATTTATATGAATTACACATGTAAAGTACAACTTTAAAAACTTGAAAATTTTACTCACAGCAAAGATCTAATTAGCACTGCCCTACCCTCATCAAATCATTAAAAAAATTTCCCCGAAACCAAAGATTTCAATGCTCTCACTGTTAAAATTAACATTATCCTGATTATAGGACACTGACTTCCTTTTTCAACTTACCATCATGTTGTTCCAGAGCCTTCAATTTGTGACATAATTCCTCTACGAGATTCTCTATACCATTGTCCTAGAGTAAAAAAAAAAGAACACATGATCAATACATAATAACTATGAACATTCCCATACATATAATTGCCTCAGCTGGCTGAATAAGGTACATACAAGACATACACCCTCATACCTTCAAAAGAGTTAGTCCCCTTATTGGCAATATTTTAGGATAATGAATTAGAGGGGATTCACTCTCATGTTTGATACACCTAGCTAAATGTGTTATTTTTCCCCTCTCTGAAGTCAACAATGGACTCATTGGCCCAGAGCCAATTTCTTGTGTAGTGTATGAACAGAAAACATAGGGAATCCCTACACTGGAGTGGTTATAATTAAGCATATTGAACATGTTGAAGTCGGAATTCACAACAACTTTGCATGATTGGAGAGAAATCTTATAACGAAAATAACTTTAAAGTTGACAAGGGTTCAGCATGTTGTAAGGCCATTGCTCTATAAATATTCTGATTAATTCCTTGCATTTTTTACATATGACCTGAGAAGGTCGAGGTTAAATTCCTTCCTCTCCACCTCAGTGTCTTAGTAAGTACTGGCAAGCAGACACATGCTGAAGCATGTGATACATGGGTGGATCCAAGATTTCCTTAGGAGAAAGGAGACAGTATTATGCATTATTGAGTTTTTAAATTTTTCCATATTTTGATATTGTTTGTGGCCAGACAACTTGACATTTCCATCCCCTTGATAACTACCAATTCACTTGATGGACCAATATATAATTCATTGTATGATGAAGCTTCCACATATGACATGTCATTTTTTAATCAAAGTCTAAAAAAAAAAAAACAGTTTTAAAAATAGTCATTAAACAACCAAACCCTATTTTCCATTCTCCCCTTTGGAGTTTTGACGCAGATATGGTCATTTGTTTAAAAAAAAAATTCTAACAGTGAATATTCCACATGACTAAGAAGCCTTGATGCAAATAAAGTTTATTCTGTCTTATATTTTCAAAAAATAAAAATGTTTATGCGTATCGCACACATTCACATTTGATAATGACATGTCAAACGCAAATTACCAACTCACTGATTTGAAATCTTAACAATTTATCTGACCTAATCATGACATGCAGTTGACTATTGCCAAATTCAAATGAAAATCCTGTTTATCTTACAAATTCTTATGAATTTATGCTCAATGTTATTACATATGGTTGTATATGAACTGGTACACATGGTACACCTTCATACATTCAGATTTTGTATTAAAACAATTCCATTCTTTCTCCAATTTAATGTGCCAGTAAAGCTGGGGCACTTCAAAATGCCACTTAAGTTCTCTTAAATCTGATTCTCTATATATACAACTGTATGTGGGTTACGGATAATGAAGAAGAGACAATATTTTCTTGGCACATGGAAATAAAATAAACATAAAAATAACCAAATAAAAATTAACCATTAAAGTCATCCATTAGTTTTTATTCCAGTTAAAACTAGTATTTCCGTGACTCACTGAAGTACCTTAATAATCACTGAACTTGAATTAATCTTTTTTATATTATATGTAATTAAATCATATGACTGAAATTACAGATATGACATACAAATATGCCATGGTAACTATTAGCACCTGTAGATGTGTCAGACATCCTCTCTCATGTTTTGTATCTTCAAATATTAAAATCAACAAATATATCCATAAGATATGAATGACCTGCCCAAGGTTCATTTTAGATGTAATATTAAATTTATATAAATGTATGAAGTTTGATAAAAATGTTGAGAATATTTTCTTTTCAGCTGCATTTTAGGCAGCCTGTACATACATTTCACATTCCATTTCAGTTTGTGCAACCTCTCAATCTATGCGACAAAAATGAACATTACAATTTTTTTTTAAGTCCAAGGAGAATAACATTAACTCTGTCAAAAAATTGCTTGATTGTGCCCAAAACAGAAATTGCCCTAGATAATCTCCAGATAAATCTATCAAATTTAATATTAGTATCTGCAACCTCTGCAAAGAAATGAACATTATAGTCTGACATTAACTGTTGGTGACAGACAGTCCAACTGACAGACAGATAAATTGCAATTGAAGAACTCTTACAATATATACACCAACATATATTTAAAGACCCAATTTTTTACCGTACGGTTACCTGAGGAGGGGGAGTCGTCTTAGTAGTACTTATGTTATTTACCTGGAGAACCCTAATACTCAAGATGTCAAAAATCTGTATACACATTGCACTACACAGGAAGTCTGACTTTGGTATTCAGGGTCAACATTTGGTATTCCGTGCATAATTTTGAGCGAAACTGCTTAACATAATTTTTAAACTTTCAATATAAAATAAGTAAACTTAACTTTTCATCAATGTCTTTTGGAGAAAAAATTATAAAATTAATATAACAAAAAAAGTAAAATTATTAAAATAACGAGTGAATAAGCAATCATATCAATATTTTTTAATTGCCAGTGAAAGAAATCATTATCAATTAAATATAAGTGTGAATTAACATTGAAAAAAAAAAAATTATTCGTATCGCGGTCCATGTACCACAATCGGAATATTTATTTTTCCTGTCAACAAGGGTGTCCATAATATTCACCATTTTGAGGGACCTTGTATTTTTTATCTCCTTCATAGATTTGTACACCATACAATTTTTTTTTGACTAATCACTGCTCATTATCTTCTCTCTTTTCGTTACAAATTTAGAGGAAATTCAAACAATAATTATGACATTTAAATTATTTCAGCGCATTAACATGTGAGAAAGGAATCTCGTAATTTATGCTGTTAGTGCTAATTAAAAATCTTTTCTTATTTATTCTATTCTATAACGTTGATTTCCTGTGTACATGTCCCCAACTGCAGGTCAACATGCAGCATTACGGATATTTTGAAATTCCATGCACATGTTAAATAAGAGAATTTGGAGAAAATTATCGTTCTTAGCTGCTACAAAAACTTCTTCACTCTTTTGATCACAGTCATTGAAGAGAGAAAGGGCTAAAAAAAAAACACTAGTTTTTCTTTAAAAATTCTACAGTTTTAATATCTTGGACGTCATATCGCTTACAAGAACCAAACTGCAGTGGAGAATTCATGAAGTCAAGATAATTTTTGTAAAAAATAAATTCCCCCACTAATATAACAGCAATTTGATTTTACTTTTAACCACAGAATATACAAAGCTCCTTTAATGCAGTACATGAAAGTGTTTGACGTGTGAACAAAGTATTAATCGTTTTCAAAACATGCAAACTCAGATTATCAGGTACCACAGGTAGCTGCCTGGCCTGTCAATCAAATCAGAAGCTATTGTTTTTTTAATGATTGACAGGCAGTTTATAATGGATCTTGAATCAGGTAGATTTTGGGGGCGTTAACATAAAATTGGGTGTTTAGGGAATAACTGTCTTTTTTTTCGATTTCATGATGTGATCAATCCATTGACTTGCGTGATAATTTGCATAAATGCCGAAGGCGTTTGGCGTTTATGAATAAAATTATCACGAAAGCCAATCAATTGATCACCGTCATGAAATTGAAAAATCTGACAGTTATTCCTTATATTTACAGTGTTGATTTCCGACAATCCACGTGCTAGAAGCCCAGCGTCTGTCTCTACATTTGTCCCGCCCTGCACGTGATTTTTCTTAACCACGTCTATCGATGCACCAGTGCATTCATGAAGAAATAAAGTACATTAACTATTTGTAATTTCATCTCTGACATTGGAAATGTAAATATAGTGTGATATAATTATCTCGAATGTTATTCTTCAGCTAAATTGTGTGAAGGAAGGGCAGATGGAAAGGCAGAAGGATGAAAGATGGACATGACCTTTATAATGCACTGGTCAAAAATTATGGGGAGTAAAAAATGTAAAAACATACAAAAATTTCAATAATTAAATCTTGTAATGCTTGCATATTAACATTCCACACTGCAGGCTTGTTGTTTTAAAATAAAAAATTAATTCATACATAAACTTTTGAACCCCTTAAAGTACAAACTTTTGTCATTTTTGATGCAGAGTTGCAGGTTACCATTAATCATTCAAATTATTTTTTCTGTGGTCGAAGAAAATTAAAAAAGTCTGTACACCAAACAAGCAAACAATATTTTTATTAATTAAAGTACTTATAATTTAAGAATCTTCTGTTACTTCTGTAAATTATGTCAATGACTAAAAATCACTTTGCCTCCAAGAGACTTTGATTCCCCCAAATGGAGCTGCATTTGATATACCTTTATATACAAAATTATTGAAAAATCATAAAAAACTTCAGCAAACAATTAATATTTTGATTAGTGCAAGGTTTTCCTTGATACTAACAAATGACAGTAAAAATAAAATGTCCAACCTCTCTGTACATGGGTGTTGTAATAAAAGAAGACTAGAAACTAATTATTATGCTAAGCAAGTAGATATAAAAATTTTTAGAGGAAGGAAGCTTTATTATCATACTACTACTTCAGTGAAACAGTACAAATAAAGAACAAAATGATTTGTTCTGGGTATTTTTGTTTGTTTGTTTTTAGTTTAAATGTTGCATAAAAAAATTACATTTATGATAACACACCAGTGTGTTTTGTTTTCACTTTTCACTCTCAAATGAATTGTTTTGTATTTGTGGTTACTTACTTCGGTTTGCTTGTTTTAAGTCCCTTCAAGAACTTTACACTCATATTGAGATACCACAAGTTGTAAGAGGAGCCTGCTGAAAACTTAGACCTGTACCTAGCTAGCAGTGATTCATTTTGCCCTGTGTATTGCCTAATTTATGCATTACATTCATTAAATACCCACTGGTTTTTGTCCAGTGCGTCCCGAATATGCATAAGTGATAACCCGCATAAAATAAAATGGAAGTTTCCAGTTTCTATTTTTATAGCTCATTCCGTTTTTCGGAACAACTGCCTCTTTCATCTTTTGTATTAACAGCGTTTAGAGGGGTACCGAACAGGGTGCTTAGCAACGAGGGTAAAACAAATATTTCAATTGGCTGCAATAAACGGCAACCAATGAAATTGTCCGTTATTCCTAGAATCGTATACAAAATGAAAGTAGGCATCGTAACAATTTAAGTGTGCTATACGCCGGTATGCCTCCCAAAAAAGTATTCAAACTGCTCCAAAATCAAGGTAAATTGATTTTGTTTTTTTTTTACCCAAACAAGGACTTCAGTGCAGTTAGTGATGTGAACAACAATGACAAAAATGATCAACATGACGTTCAGAGTTCAGATGCAGAAAAAGTTAAGAGAAAAGTACAGAGAAATTTTCCATCAAGATGGCTGTCAATTTATTCCTGGCTTAGGTTAGAGAAAGACAAATCTTTATCTTGTGAATACATGTACTGTAAATTATGTACAGACAATAACAAAATTAATAGCATGCACAAGTTATCTAAGAATAAAAATTTCCAACATAGCACATTACAGCGTCACATGATTAAAATTCTGACCCATTGATTTTGAGTTCTGACCCATTGCTTTCTGACAGAGGGGTACACTGTACCCATTCAATCAATTTTCAAAATGAATCACTGCAGCCAGCACTTAAAAGCTTTTGACCATTGGAGGATACATGTAATGGCTGCATTTAATGAAATATTGCCTACATCTTCAAATTCTGAACATTACTAGTACAATTCAAACAGCAAAATATGAGCACTACATTCAATAAGGAAAACCAAACTTTCTATTTTTCCTTCAATGTATGTATAATATCAGAGCTTTCAATAATTATGAAGTTTATCAATTTAAAGTGGCTGTTTTAGAGTTGATTCCAATAGTTTCCTCTTTGCCAATTATGAAATTTGAAGCAGCAAATTTGAGAATTTTAAACAGTGATAGATCCCGTTTTGGTATCCCAAAGCTTATTGAAAACATAAAAGATAAATTTCTCTTTCTTACCTCATCTGAAACAGCTTGCAGACATTCAATTGCTGCCGACTTTTTTCTCTCCTCAGAATTCTTCAACTTTTTCTTGTCATATCTGGCAGGCTTACATAGATGCTTTTTGTCAGCTTTGGGGTCGAAAAGGAGGTCAAGGTCAACATAGTCTTGAAACTCATCATCATCCTGCTGAAGAAGGTGAATTATGTGTCTGGAATAAATGATGGAGTCGATACCACGAAGCTCCAACTGGTGACCAAACCACTTCTGAACTGGCGACGGCAGCCGCACAGTTTCCATGAACAGTTTATGCTCAGGAAACTTCATGGAAACTGCTCAGCACAGCTTCTTTGCCAAACATGGATACATACAGTGAAACCACTGGGACAGTCGTGTACTGGGGATTTTCTTAATGGACAACATGGCCTTGGTGGTTTAAGAGGAAGACAAAGTGCTTGATAAAGCTTTACATGAAAATTCTATCTCTGGGTATGTATCTCTTCATCTCTCCTCTAGACAAATCCATTGTCTTCCTGTCAAAACAACAGAGAAAATTTTAACAAAAAATTAAGATAGGAAAGAATGTTGCATTTTGGAACAACATTTTTATCAACAAGTGTATGGTCAAATATATCTGAATTTAGACTTTGACACTTTAATATAATTTGTAATTCTGAACCTGGTTAGACTAGGGTTAACCACTGTCTCATCAGTGCTTAATGCTGCACATGGTTGCTAAATGGTACATAATATGCCATCTTAAAGCCTGACAAATACTTTATCATTTCACCCAATTCAAACTTCTATAACATTAAAAGCAGTGATGTCATTTTCTGGGAAAACTTTATAAATGCCCCATTTACTGAACTTTTCTCATTAAAATTTTTGACAGTTGTAAGAGTTATTTCCCTTGTCAAAATAAACTGACGCAACAGCGCAAAATCCACATTTTCTTCATATCAGTATTGTTGGCTAATTAAAAAACATTTGTCCTTATTCCACAAATTTATTGTGGTTATCAGCTAGATTTATAGATAGAGTAATAAAAAACATGGAGGGGGAAGGAGGATGACATCCTAGTCCACACGGACAGGACACTCATTACGTTATAAAAGCAGCAGGACACCCCATGTACTGACATATTATAAAATTGACAAGGTTCTTTTAATTCTGATTTTCAATGTGCTTAACTTCAATAAATTCAGGTAACTTACCCCGGAAACTGAAGGACGATGGGGGGTACGTTTAAAGATTTACATTCATGTCACTCAATGATAAACAGTTCGCTGCATGTGAACGCCCTGGTGCAAATACTGTTTCCTCAAAGCAGAACTACATCACTAAGACCGTCTAAGTACTAACATCGGAGGAAAAACATAAAGAATATACGATAACTCAATATTACCCCAGAGGAAACCTTGGTTGTTCCTCTAGGTTGACGCCGGATATGCCTACGCTTGAATATAAACCGTTTCGTTGTCACCCTTCTTCACTATTATTTACTGATTCATTAACTTCTTTTGATACATGCCATATCTTTATTAAACTTTTAATTAACTGATTATTATTTGTCTCAATTTTTAGAGCTGTCGATTCATACGCATATATTTTACAGCCTTGGAACTATTTCCAAATTTTCTGCATGAGCAGACACAGGTTCGCAGAGAATGCGTGGCAACGGCATTTTCCCGCGAACTCCAAACACGTGCAAAAGAAGGCGAATCAGTGGCAGATCAAGTATGAAGGGGAAAAGATAAAAGATCATTTTATAAGACAAAACACCAGCAGGAAAAAACATCCTCGAAAAAAACCCTCAGAAAGTGGGAAATAAAAGAAGGATATCTCTTCGTTTTAAAAATCTGACTTTTTCATGGCATTTTTTCTAGTACGAGTTTGATATTTTACGTGCCAGTTTTTCCAGGCACGCAAAAAGTAGCAAAATCGTAAAAAGTTAAGAAAACGTCATATATTTCGGACTAAGGTGCTCAGTTCTCACTTGCTATAGGAAAAACACTGTACTTTTTATAAATTTTTAATATTTTAAGTACCAGCCTAATCGTGTGCAAATTTCATACGTTCACACAAGTTTTATAAATGTATTACGCATCTTTTGTCATTCGAACAAGTTTGCACAACGTTAGGCTCATAGTTAACAAAAGCTTTGAAATGAATGACCGTTCTCGATTTACTATAGAAAACCACAAATGGCGGCTGACCCCTACTACATTGTATAGTTTTGTTCTTTGTATATTCGTGGATTTCAGCGGTAAAATTTGTTGAATCATATGGTTTAAATATCAATTAATTATTTGAGATGAAAATTTTTGCTTAATTTAATTGTTTATTTTTTCACATTTTACCGGGGCCCATATGATAAGTGCACTCGTTCTTACAAAATCTAAGTCAATTGCGTTATAAAGATATCACAATTTAATTTGGATTCTCGGAATTTTCTCCGACTCGGAAGAAAATACAACAGATTTAAATAACACATTATAGAGAAGATAAAATCGTATTATTAGATGAAATGAGGTGTTCTCCGTGTTCAGAATTGAATGAAAAGCTTTAATTTAAATGTATTAACTGTATTTCTTTACTTAATTTTGTATTTTTCAAAAATATATATTTTTTTTTTTGATCAGTTACGCCATATATGGCTTTAAGTACTTTTTTCTGTCAAGAAGGTTGTTAAAGGGGGAGTTTCGATAAGGCCGCTTTGCGGCCCACTTTTTTTCATGAAAATAAATTTCAATAATTTTTTTCCAAATCAGTTTATAATACAAGATAAATATGTTAACTTTTGTTATATATATTTCAAAAGTTCAGGTGTTATATATCTATTGCTGCAGTTAAGCCGTATTTAGATGTATCTTCAACGCGTTACCATTAGGCCTATGGGAAAACACGAGAGGGTGGCATTCATTAATCGATGTTTAAAGTATGAAGTGCATGAGGGACACTCACCAAAATTTGCACAGTTACTACACATACAATATACATATATTGCCTTAAAATTTGTCGAGTGTCGCGTGTGCACTTCATATAAAAAAAAAAAACAAAATTGCACAAAAATGCGTATCTGAATTTAGAGGCACTCGGTCACTTGATCTGATCAAGTATTTAAATCATCAGCAAAGAGAGGCAGATATTGTTTTCATTGATGCGGATTTTCAAAAACATAAACGATATATAGCTTTAACATATCTCCTCATTATTTTGATACGGAATTCATCGCCTATATATGATATTTACGTCTCTTTTTTCAAAAGTCATACAACTGTGAAAAAATTACTCGTGTTCTTATTTAAATTATCTTAGAAATAATTGTGCCTCTAAAACTTAACATTTTTGATTCTGAATGTGTTTAATATTTGTATTATTATTATTATTTGCTCATAATCTTGACAAGTATTGTTTTAAAGAAAAGCCTAAACATTTAAATGTTCCTGACTATCAAACGGGATAGTGGGGTTGCAAAATTGTTTTTATTTGTTCCGCTCATAATTTATTCATTTCTTTCGTTTAATGGTTATAGCCTGAAGAAAGTTATTTAAGCCTTT
>PRKT01000005.1:2000244-2016428 GCA_003671525.1 Saccostrea glomerata | reverse complement strand
TAATAACTTTCCTCGCTTAACAGAAAATGACTTGCGAGCACTTACACAAGGGGTTTATCAAATTAAACAAGCAAAATCTTATACAGTGGAACACATGTCTACAGATGGATCATACAGCATATCTGTCCATAGGGATGACGCTGGGCTACTTCGAGCTAGAATCCAGTCAAGACACGTGTCTGCTAAGAAATATTTTCTTTGGATTTCCTACGATGAACACTCAAGACCTCCCATAAATGGATGGTACTGTCAGTGTAAAGTAGGATCAAGAACAGTGGGATGTTGTGCTCATATTGCAGCAGTTATTTGGTACCTTGGTTATCAGAGACATCATGCAGACGATAATCAAACTGTTTCAGTTCATGACGGGGCAATTTTAAATGCAGCAGACACTGAATGGGATTCCGAAAGCGATTAAATAAATCAAATCTTTACAATCTTTATATGATAGGGAAACAGTCAATCCATTTTTTTTTTAGAATTGTCGATACATATAATCATTATTCATGATATAAAAAGAAGTTTGTCTCTGAGAATATTATTACTATAAAATGCATGGTATGGTATACCGTATATTTTTAATATTGGAACCATAAATAATTTTATATTCAAATATATTTTATAAAATTTTTAAATTAATATAAATATTTTTATATAATTTGGAGAATGCATTATGGTATATTTTAATTTTTTTTTTAATTTAAGTATTCCATAAAAGTAAAATCGATGAGAAAATTATGTATGTTTTACTTATACACTGAATATTCCCGTATAATATCAAATCATTGTTTTGACTTCTACTTATCTTGGTCTACTTTTCTTTGTATTTTCCCCAATATGAAAATGACTTATTCTACATGAATTTCAAAAATATGAACAAAATATCAATTTAATTTGATTTTCAACCTTCTGTATTTAATACTTTAAGCTTATCCTCCGTTCCAAACAAAAATTATTGTTCAATAATTGAGAAAAAACTCATACTATATATAAAGCATTCACACATTCATTACAAAACATTTTTCAGTATTTACTAAGAAAATCAATAAATTTGGTAATTTTTGGTCTTTACTAAAATATATCTTAGGTTTCCTGCGATATTTTTAGGTTTAAATCTCAGTCCCCGGCTATCAAAAACATCCATTCCAAAAATAAAGGAAAGGGGGTATACTTAAATTTTCAAGTATCACGTGATCGGAAAATGCGTAGTATAAATTATTTTCATATTTTCTGAAAGATAAGAGGTTAATTAACAAAACATTAAATTTTCATAAAATTTCTTGAGGGGCGGGAAAACGGCCTTATCGAAACTCCCCCTTTACATAAGATTATGAAACACAAGTTCTTGGGGTAAAATATATCACAAATTTTTCATTATATTAGGTAGAGTCTTCAAATTATCTGTTACTAAAGGTACTATCTGAAAAATGTCGGAAATGAAAACAAAAAATGTCGGAAATGAAAACTAAAAAATGTTGGAAATTACAAAAAATTCCGGAAATGAAATGCAGCCTACATATATTACACCAAATTTCACTTGATTGCAAGGTGTAAATTGTCTACACTTGGTGTAGTATGGTGTAGAGAATTCAAGCGAGTCCATTTGTTTTTGAAATAAGATTAAACACGAAAAAGAAAGGGTGGTCCGTGCTTAAAATTCGGGAGTTCGTGCTTTGGGGGCTAAAAACTATTTAAAAATACAGAAATAACGATCGATCATTAATCAAGCTCAATAGCTAATTGAAAAAATAATAACTGCATATGGGACATTGATTTTGTTTTTAAAAACTAAACTAGAAGTTCATTTTTTTAATACCCTCGTTATGAAAATGCGACAGTTTTAAGTTTATGTTCTGTCCCCCTGTCTGTCTGTCAGCAAAAACTTTAACATTGCATCTCCATTGCCTTTGACTGGTTGGAGCTGCATGCCTAAGGCTTTCATATTTCACACGTGCATTTTTTGTGTCAAGGTCTTTTTGGTACCAATATTTTTTACATCTTTACCTTGGAGTTTGACCCACTTATGAAAAAAACTTAACTTTAACATTGATCATAATTTTTGTCGGGGCTTTCATACCTCACATGTGTATTCCTTGTGACAAGGCCATTCCTTGGGTATATCTGACCTTATATTTTTTCCCTGAAATTTGATAACTTTTACATTGGCCATGACTCTTGAACATTTTGACTTAGGGCTTTCATTTTTTCATAAACGTATTGCTTATGACAAGGTCTTCCTTTGGATACCAACAATTTTGATATTTTGACCTTGAGCTTGAAGTTTGCAGTTGGCCCTCTTTTGAAAAACTTTGGCCTACAAATTTTAAACAGTTGGTTCTAAAGCTTTAATATTTTATATTACATGTATATACTTTTTTACAAGACCTCCCACTGTGTACCAAAACTACCATTAACTTGACCCTTTGACACTGACCCTTGAATATGACCTCCTTTTAAAAACATTGGCCATAGCTTTGAATTGTTGGTGCTTGGGCTTTCAAATTCATTTCACAAGGATATATTCTTTGAGATAAGACATTTTTTCTTAAGTGAAGATTGAGGGGGGGGGGGGGGGGGGGGTTAATAAAATAGATAGACCAAAAAAGTGAACATTCTTAATTGATTAAACTTCCTCAATATATCTAAATGTTGATATCGAAGGCTACGACAAGAGCCTTGTTCTTTTCATGTAAACGTTTTTGAAAAAAATAAATTATTCTTCACGGTGTGTTAATAACAAGGGACAATTAGTACACATGGTAATTCCATCAGACTGTAGAAAGACTTCTCCAAAACCTATACAGATTTTATCGGATACTTGATCATCTGGTAATATCAAATTCAGAACACAGGTGTGTAAAATCAGAATGTTGTTTTACGAAATGATTTTGCAAATGACCAGTGGTATTGGTATTCAGGCTCAGTGTGTGTAAATACAACTCAGATTAAATTTCTGTAATTCCTAGATTGAACCATTGACCTACAGCCAATTGAGATATATAATTGAACCTGCACAACAAATCTCGTCATCATCAGTCCATGTAGTTTTATGAAGAACTGATTCGAAACATGGTAATACTTTGAAAAATTAATTATCTCAAATACTGATGTATTTGTATGTTGAAGTGATTAAATTGTTCAACACACTTTTTCAGTAATAATAAATTAATAACTTCGTTATCTTGAATCCATGGATATCCTCGGTTTTTAAACTGTCCCAAATGAGTTTAAAGTAGTTAATAGTTATTATGCAATTAATCAAAACATATTTTAAAAAATATTTTTATAAATTTAAATGGGTTTCATATAAAGTATATGAAGGGGTCCATTTTGTCAAAGGTTTTAACACTCTCTTCTCTCTCTCTCTCTCTCTCTCTTTCTCTCTCTCACCGATTATTTTCATTATTTTTCATACCTTACACATGGTCTCCTCCGCCTCGGAGACAGATAGGGAGGTCCACAGAACTCCCAATATTTATAGGGTCGATTATCACCATTCCGCGGAGTCGAGGACGTGTGTCTATTAAACAAATGCAGAAAAAGCAAGAATATTTTCACAAATTCTCACTAAATGAAAAAAAAAATCGCTTACTTTCTGAAGCCACACACATTTCTTACCGACGTATTTGTGATATATCCATTTAGAGAAATGGAAAAGAATAATCGTCGTTGCAATCATCTTGCAAATTGTCTATCAGAGTAATAGAGTGACGTCACAATGGGGAATGTAGTAGCAAATCGTGACGTCATAGTAAAAATAAAATCGATATTTCGAATGTGTATGTTTAATCCTATTTTAAAAATGTATTTAAATATGATTATATTGATGCATGATGAATATTCTGCCAAGCTTTCCGAAAATCTACTTGATTTGGATCACTTGCTATATTGCTTTGGGTACTCTGATGCATTGTGGGTAAAAAGATATTTCGCCACGCAAAATATGGGTAAAAGTAATTTTAAGCAATTAAGAAACCTCTTTTGGAATCATTGTAGATTTATTTATGTAAATTTTAAATTAAAACCTGTTAGGAATTCGATACCGTTCTCATTTACTGAGTTAATATGGGATTTTCGCTCATTTTGAATTATTTCAAATGTTCTTAATTTTTTTCAAACTACTAGTATACATTGTGTTGTGAAAGTGATTGTATCAAAGTTTTCTTCCCAATTTATCCACGAAACTTCTGCATGACCGTGCGCTATATTTTGAAACACCTAGAAATGTTCCAAGCAATGTTACAACACGCAGGATTAGAAACACTGAATAGAGTTGAAGCACTTGATGTTAGGGACCGCTTGGGAAAAGATTATTTTAAAAATCCACTAGTAGAGTGAACACCGCAACTTATGATGGAACGACGTCTTAAGTCGCATTTCAATTCATGTGCTTGCTAAAACCACAGGTCTGAAGAAGAGAAAGGGATGTAGCTAGTCGGGTCCTTAAGAGGTCTAGCCCAAGGTGTGCTTGGAAACCTACCAGAATATCTGCAAATGGTTTTTTAAGAGTTGTCCAAGTCCCTGGAAGAACGTTTTTCCCCAGCTAATCAGACGGAACTGTATAGGGCGCAACTTAGGGAGAGACGACAAAAAGCGTCAGAAACAATACCACAGCTAGGCCAAGATATTAGACATCTCACACGCCTGGCATATCCAACAGCTCCAGGAGATGTGCATGTGTGAAACATTGGCGAAAGAGTATTTTATCGATGCTCTTGTAAGTTTTGACATGCGTTTGAGAATTAAACAGTCAAGACCCAAGAATCTGAATGATGCCTTTCGACACGCTGTAGAGCTCAATGCATTTTTGGAGCAGAATGCAGACGAAATGAAGATAGTGGTTTTGTTCGAGAAGCAGGAGGTAATAATACAAACCATTAGACTAACAATGGTAGTTTAGAGGACTCTATTAAGTCAATTAAGGAAATGCTGCTGAGCCTACAGACGGATATGGATAAGATAAAAACTGAGCAACAGAAGTCTCGTACTTACGAAACTACTAACAACACGTCCCGGAGGTTTGACGAGAAGCAGACTGCAGGTACTTTCAAAAAGTGTTTCAACTGCGGTAAGCCTGGACACTTAAAAAAGGATTGTAGACTCAGAAGTCCAATTTAAGACTTATACCCAGCCAAGACCATTTGCCTCATTTGGCAAAAGAAAATCACTCAGAAATTTAGAGACCGGTATAAAGAGAGGTCTTGACAATTCAAAATGGCTACCAATAATAAAGAAAAGTCAGAATAGAAACTTAAGGGTTCCATTGAAATCCACAAAAAGTCTAATGAACCAGGCATGTACATTCGTGGAACCATCAATGATGTGTCTGCCATGATATTAGTTGACACTGGTGCCACGCTTACACTTATTTCACGTAAGGTGTTCGATCCAATCCGCTTGAAGCATGACTTGGAACTGAATGAGACAAGTCATCAGATTTCATCAGCTTCAGGCACTCCCCTTAATGTACATGGAAAAGCAGTTGTGAGGCTTAAATTCGGCAAGAAAGTGATATTTCAAACAGTAATAATTGCAGACATGACTATTGATGCTGTTTTAGGTTAAACTGCTTGAAAGCCAATTGAGGTGTTGTAGATTTATGTAATAAAAGTCTTAAACTAGAGAACGAGTCCCACTTCTTAGAGTTGGAAGGAAAAATTGGTGGCAGCGTAGTGACTCTGGTGTCTGCTGTCCTGCTTCAGGAAGATTCAGAGATAGGACTTAAGTGTCCATTTACAGACGTCGTGTCTGTGGACGGCAGGGGTTGCCGTAACTGAAGAGGTTCGGACATGCTTCAGGAAGCTCTAAGGCTAGGACTTTGTGTACAACTGAAGAGGCCCAGACACTCAGAAAGAAATCATGCTAAGCTTCGGTTCGAAGCTTCCCTGAGCGGGGTGGGGGTGGGGGGAGTGAAGCGGACAGTATATAGGGAACTTATATACTGCCTCGCTAGTGAGCTAGCTTTTATGGTGATGCGGTAGAGTCTCCCTCTATTTCAGGCATTTTTGTTCAAAAACGGCGAGCCTGTTTAACCCTTGGATGGGTGACTGCTTCACGTTACACTAGTATATATATGAAAAGGGAAAAAAAGAGTTTGACAAACGATTCGAACTCTTTCCAAAGCTCATGATAGGCGTAAGGCTGCATGCTTTAACCACTATATGCTACAAAGTCTTCTTGTTATTGTGTGTCAGTGTACTTAAATAAATAAATTTGTTGAAACAAGTAATGTTTTTCCACCTATCATATAATTTATCATTGAGTCGGTTTTTGGCTAACTTCTTTCATCCAATTGTTAGGTCTTTGTTTTTATACTAAATTTGAGTACGGAATGCTCCGTTTACTTGATAAATACATAGGGCTTAAAGTGGGTGTGACCTTTCAACAGGGGATGCTTACTCCTCTTAGGCACCGAACCTACGAAGATTCAACTTTACTTAAAATTTGGCATTATCTCCATAGACAGATCCAGCAAAGCGAAAATAGGTCAGAGGATGAAGACCTGATAAGCTTTTCAAATTCAAGAATACTAAAGTAACCAAAGAAAATACCCCCCCCCCCCCCCCCCCGGAAACACAAACTCTTTATAACAGTCATTCTACGATAAAAGGACAAATTCAAAAATAGTTATTCCATGTAATCTCTTCTGAACGCTTACACGGCTGAAATCGATCTTAAAAATTGTAATTAAGATTTTACAACGGTAAATTGGTAGGCGACATAATTTTTTTTTACTTTGGCATGTTTTTGTTGAATGGCTGTCATAAGTTGATAGGAAAAATGATAATATGGAAGAATGAAGCATTGTTACAACGCACTTTGAAAAAGTACGCACTTTGAAAAAAAATTTCAAAGTGCGTTAAATTTGGAACCAAATCAACGCACTTTGAAAACATAAAATTTCTTTTCAAAGTGCGTTAATATCGACCATATTAACGCACTTTGAAAAAATGTATATGGCCTGGTCTATATTCTTACAAATCCTAGGTATGGTAAATAATTAATTGAACCGGATTGATAACTCTTCGGTGATGAGGTCATTTCAAGAATGTGAAAGTGAGCGATTTTGATTTTTCCATACTTTGAAAATTCTCTCTTAAATGTTTTACTGTATACCTATTTTATCTAGCTTGTATGCATGATAGGTATGCATGAAAGTTTTCAACGTCATAATAGGTTTTTTTGGGTGTAGCATAGATATCGGTACCGGGGGCCGGGGCTTAGGCACACAAATGTTTAGCAAAGAAATAAATAAAATAGGCATTGAAAATTGTGGCTTATCTACGGAAGAGGGTTGTCCACTATTAATTTGCTACCGACGGCTAAGTACTATGTATAGGAAAACAAGAGTTGGGCTTAGAGACCTTCTACTATTCTTCTTCTTGTTTTCAATGAGGTTAAATGAGTGCATGTAAATTAAAAAAGTTTTTCGAAAGATATAATAATTACAAATTGTTTCACCCATTTACTTAAATCCAAGTCTAGAATTTTTTGTTATATACATATTTTTTTCAAAGTGCGTTAAATGTCCCCATGGTACAAAATGTTTATGTACACTCTTAACGCACTTGAACAAATTTTTCAAAGAGCCCTAAGTGTGTCCAAAATTTAACGCACTTTGAAAAAAAATTTTAAAGTGCGTTGATTTTGTCCCAATTTTAACGCACTTTGGAAAAATTTTTCAAAGTGCGTAATTTTTTCAAAGTGCGTTGCCACAAAGCATTAACTGGTAAGCCACATAATTTTTTTTTACTTAAGCATGTTTTTGTTGAATGACTGTCATAAGTTGATAGGAAAAATGAGAATATGGAAGAATGAAGCTTGTCCACCATATTCGACCCCCTCCCCAAATATAAAGTAGGTTTTTTTTTCTGTTTGGATCTTTTAGTGTTATGGACAACACTGTAATCCGCCCTTTCCCGGAAAAATTCTTGCTGGATCCATCCTTTATTCCGAAATGAAAAAGAAGAACTAAACATATTAACGAAAATAAAATGTCACTCAAGTTGCTTCCATTAGAAAAAAAATATACTAATTCGTAAAAGGTTCAGAGTGTTTGCACTCTCCTTTGTTTCTCATTGACTACCCAGAAGCCACACTACTTTTTATATAAATACTAAATACATATGTAACACACTGAGAATAAAACGCTCAAGGTGAGAAAATGACCCATGGACCTCCTGTGTAATTTCTATAGTAAACATAGGCGTCGGAAGCAAATTGAAGGGGGGGGGGCTAAACCAACAAAAAAGGTCATCCTCAATTTTCATTGCCTATATTTTGTATATATTTGCAAAGAAAGTTCTGACGCCTATGATAAATGCATTAACAGTCTAAAATAAAAAAAATTAAGCATAGATTTTGATTTAACAAAAAAATTTTGTTCCTATAATTCTTCCCAAAGGATTAAAAATCTTGCACATAACACCACCAGTCATATTAATTCCAAAAGATGACTGGGCCAATGTTGAAATGTAAGAGGAGTCTGAGGAAGAAAATATTGTACAAGACTGTTATGCACACATGTACCATCAATAGATTATTTTACTAATTACACTAAATGCTATGTGTATACTCCAAAAAAGTATAGCTGTCATGACAACAAACTTAAGATAGCTTTCTGGGTATTTTCTATGCAAACATATCAAATAGCTCTCAGAAGTTGGGTAGATGCATATTTGATGTAATTGTCAAGATGTAAAGAAGATCTTGTGGTCAAATTTGATAGCTAACATTTGATAAAGATTCATATGAAACATAATAGCGAGCGCAGCGAGCGTCGCGAAGCGACGCTCGCGAAGCGAGCTCAATAGACTAACGTGTAAGAACAGAGGAAATTCGGATTGAAATCTGTACATACGTCAGCCAAATTTCTCTGTGCAACATTCCCAGAATTCCTGCAGTACCCAATGTCCTTTGCGCGAATATTGCCGAATAAATAAATAAATAATAACGTAAAGCATATATCAGACTTTCAGTTTGTAGAAATCTTTCAAAGAAACAAGAAATAACTCTGCAATGTTTTTCGACAAAAATTGCACTAGTTCTATAGTTTCAAACAGACGCTCGGCTGTCTCCGTAAGCTCCGACGAGCTTTGTGACGTCGTATGACGTCACAACTAGTCGAGATATCTCGTGCGGCTTGACGTTCGAAGTGGCTGATCTCAAGTGTTTTTGATGGTACAACTGCGCTCGCCCCAACGGTCACACCGTAAAACATATTATATAAATATTGCATGTAGTTGAGTGTAACATTGAAAATTTTCACCCCAAGAAAACCATTGTCAACCGAAGCGCAGCCGAGGTTGACAATGGTTTTTGAGGGGTGAAATTTTCAATGTTACACTCAACTACATGCAATATTTATTATATTATATTGAATGTTTTATACAAATACATATTACAGTGAACCGTGCGCGCATAAATTCCGCGCAGTCGCTATTTTTTAGAATACCACCCGTCATCAAGCAATGTTGACTGTTGCTACGCAGGAGGGCGTGGTTTCATTATTCAGCGGGTAGTAGTGTTTTTTATCAAATGTTTCTCGACGAATCAACAGTTCATTAAAGTGGATGATTAGACGAACAATGGCCATCAGATGCGTGAAAAACGCCACAGGTGATAAGAAGTGTTTTACAGGTGTAGGTGACGATAAGCTAATAACCTGTGCATATTTAGCTCATTTTTAAAATAAGTTTTAAATAAATACATGTATAATGTACTCTGAAATAAAAACATAGGTAATCAAAGATTACGAAGCTCACCTCGACGAATGTTATCAGTTTAAGTAATGCAAATCTCACATCATATTTTCTTAATATTTAGTATTCATCCCAACAACAATTTTCTTGCAAGTTGTGTTTAACCCTTACATGGCATATACAATTTCTAAGCCTGTAGCGTGAAAAATATGTATATGTATAGTGTAAACAAATATTCATAACTATTAATAATGCAGATATCAAGGTCTTCAAGTTCATTCGGATTGATCTGTAGCCAAAACTTTAACCAAGTCTCTTGTATGGAAAATATAGGTCAGATCCAGCATCCGAAGCAAGTCTGATAGTGTCCATCCTTAGATGCATCATCCATGCAAGTTTGGTTTAGCTAGGGCTTATAGTTACTTGGGAATGAAAATGTAGGTCAGATCCAGCATCCGAAGCAAGTCTGGTAGTGTACATCCCTAGATGAATCATCCATGCAAGTTTGGTTTAGGTAGGGCTTATAGTTACTTGGGAATGGACTTGCTCCTAAAACTTTAACCTGGGACGCCGACGCTAACGCCGACACCGACGCCGACGCCGGGGGTATAGCATAAGCTCATCTCGACTTCGTCGAGGTGAGCTAAAAAAATATATATATACATCCGAGTAACTGGGTATTTTAGTATTTGATACTCAGATATTCAATCGAGTACCCAGTTAACATCCCCAGTTAATAATAATACACTGTAATAGCAAGATTGCCTGTATTATCATTTATTAAATCTATAAGTTCAAGAAATTTCTTTTGATCTGATGTCAGGATCATCTTTGAATTCCATTCTTTTGTTGAGAAAAGGCATGAAACCTGAAACATTAAAAACAGTATGTAAGTGGTGAAATTGTGCTCTTGCTTTCAGTTCTTTTTAGGTCTTATAGATTAATAGAGCAAATACAAGTCATGTTCATCTTTCATTAGTTTATCTACAGAATAAATACCAAGCATCAATTTTCTTTCAAGCATGTACTACAGTACAGTTAAACAGCCTTATAACGAAATGTCAGGGATGAAAGTTTTTGCTATGGTATAAGCATAATTCAATATACATTTCAAGTATTCAAAGCATTTATAAGTTAGGGGGAAGGATGAAAATCACTTTGCTAAAGACCCAATTCATTATAAGTCTGTTTGCTATAACCATGTTTTAGTGTATTAAAACATTATTATTTATCTTGCTATCATCACACTTTTCTTTAAAACTGAATGATATCTAGAACAGATCTTACCAAATGCCCTGGCTGTTTTGATAAGACTGGCAACATGTTTCTGCATTGGTGTACACAGTCCTGTGGTTCCTCTGTTGTATATCCTCCCCGTGTGGGGTGACACAAACTGACTCAGCAACCGAGCATTCTACAGAAGCAATAAAATTAGAAAAGCTTACTTTGCATTCAGAATATATAAATATTGCAAATAGTTGAGGAAAAGACTGAAATTTTCACCCAAAGAAAACGATTGGCAACTGAAATGTAGCCAAAGTTGACAATGTAAGGTTTTCGAGGAGTGCTAATTTTCAATTTTACTTGCAACTACATGCAATATTATTTATTTTATGATACTGAATATATTATATAAATGCATACTACTACACTTATCACTTTAAATGAACAAACTACCTTGTAATCAAGATGAACGTCATATTCACAAAGAATACACTTTCGTTGCTTTTTGGCATATGGATTAGGTGGTCTCTCATTCTTAATAAGTGAAAACTACAATAATACAAATGTTAAGAATAATAAAGTTTCTTTCAGCTCAATTAAAATTTCATTGAACCACAAAATGTTTACAAGTGACATTATATGAAAGCTGATAAGATTCATTAGCTTTACTCATATGACACCTGTGCAGTTGATCATCTAAACAGGCTACTTTCAGTGATCTGTCTGTTTAATAATGCAATAATTTGTTTGCTATATCAACATAAATTTTTTATGGCACATAATTGCAAATGTATTTAGTTAATTAGTTATGCAGCTTGAATACATGTATATATATATTTTATTTATCATGTACTATATTGCATTTACTGTTGAAATAAAGGTTTAATTTATGAAATTGAATCTCAGTGTAATTTTGCTGGGACTCAGCAAATTTAGCTACAATTCAACCTTCTCAAACATGTCAAGGAACTCAAGATATCTCTAGTGAGAATTCAATGATGCTCTGGGGCATATTTTAATAGCTGAAATTGGCCTTTGGATTTGGAGAAGAAGTCAAAAATGTGACAAGATCTGATGACAGACAGATGGACAGAAAAAGACAAACAAATGCAAGACACTCTTTCAACGAAAAAAAAACTCACTTGTGCCTTTAGCTTGAGTGAGCTAAAAAAAGTAAATTAAGTTAACAGATTGAAATTCACTCTCAGAGAGAATACACCTACCTCATCATGAATACCATCCCCTCTCTCTGCCTGCTGGTTCTGTTGCTGAGCTTTCACCATTTCACTAAGTATCTTTTCAATATTTTGAATACTGTAGCTTTCTTCAGTTTTTTCTTTACTTTTCAAAGCCTCTACATACTTCTTTCTGTACTTCAGTCCCCTGGGGGCCCCTTGTACTGAGGCCCTGGGTATCACTCGTGGGTCATCCTCTGCAAGCTTATTCAGAATTCTCTCCGATTCCTCTTTGAGTTTGTCTCCTTTGGGAACTTCATCAGAAGCACCCAAGTCAGTCGGCGTCTCCATTTCTACAAATTTTTCTCCATCCCAGTATCTTGTTGTTACGGTTCTGGATGACAAGGTATACCATCCTGTTTGTATGTGAATGAAAAACATTTCATATCAATATCATCCCTACTGACATATGACTAAATAGTCTTTTACTCTGTCCATATAAACTTTTATAATTTAATTAATTTCAACTTTTTTTTTTTTGGTTTTGTTTTGAAGAATGCTGCATTTGCACTTAGTATCCATTGTGATTTGTGTGACAAGTAAATATAGTGTTAAACAAATATTTGTCGAACATTATTTGGTACAATAACTGCCCTTAGACTTGCAGGTAGAAATGCTGCAAGGTGCAAAAAAGCAAAGGGTATTTCATAAACAGTGTTGGAATAATTTAAGAAGAGTGAAATATAATGGTATGATCCAAGGATATTTGCCTTGGTAGCTCAGTGGTAAGATTGATTGATTGTACATGTATATTGTTTAACATCCCTTTTGTTTAAAGCATCCCTCTCAAGAATTTATCACACATATGGAGATGCCACCACTTGCCAGTAGAGAGCTGCAAATTTTGTCCTAAACTCAGCACTCAGGGCCATTGAGCAGAGAGGGATCTTTTTGGTGCCGGCACCTACTGCGACATGGGACCTCGGTTTATACGGTCTCATCCAAAGGACTGGTCTCCGCATCCAACAGTGGGATTCGAACCCACAATGTAAAGATTTACTCCTTACTTCGCGACTCTAAAGCAGACGCTTTAATCACCGCTCCACGCAGTGGTAAGAGCAACTGACTTGTGATGCAGTGTCACAGGTTTGACTATGGACATATTATTAGATTCTAGTTATTTTAAAGACACAAAAATTTCTTTTAAAGGTACTTAAGGTTAATAAATCCTCTCTATCTAGAGTCCTCAGTTTTCAGTCCCATCGAGTTCGAGATAACAAGATTTAACTGTTTCTACAAGAAGGTTTCTAAAATCTGAGGAAATTCGAAATAAATTCAGGGGACATACCATTGTGCTATATCTATGATTGTCTTTTATTAACAGGAAAATTTGTCATACCTGGAAAGATTTGTCTGTATGTTGAAAGCAAAATCTGATCAGCTAATTTTGTCAAAACAGTCCTCATTTTATCCAAAGTCAGGCTGCTGGTTAAAACATTTAGGTGATACAGATTAAAACAAATTTTCAAATAAGTTGTACAGAAATTGTTTCGGTTATTATTTTTATTTATTTTGTTTTCCTCTGTTTAAACAAATTAATGTTGTTCTTTTTACTAAGCCTATTTAGTTTTTAGTTATGTAAACTCCCTGTTAATCATTATGATATATTTAACAATTTATGTTTTCTCTGTTGTGTCAGTTTTACCGCCAAACAGCATGACCAAAAGATTCCTATCACCGGATGTTGATTTTTAATGGCGGACGGTGGTAGTTCAATTGAACGCTGCAGTAATGTCACAGAAATTTAAACGGCCATCCTCTGCAAGAAGGCACATAAAACTTGATACATTTTCATCATTTGTCAGGTATTATCTCAACTAATCAGGCCTCTTTCCAATGATTTTTTTCTTTCAGGTTGAATGATTCATTCAAACTGTTTAATGCCTTATAGTTATCCAATGCTTCAAAAAGGAAATACCCCCCCCCCCCCTAAAATCATCTCTATGTACAATGATGTAGCAATAAAGATAATGAGGTCTAGCAAAATCACTAAATATAGAGTCTGTTTCAGAGTACCAGCACCATCTCTTTTAGCAGCTAGTGTATCATAGTACTGGTCAATGGTAATGGGTTCATTCGTCCGGTATATACCTGTTCGCAGGTGTCCATTTGCGCAGAGTCTGTTCGCCCGAAATATTCTTCGTCCAATATCTTGTTCGCCCTATACGTGGTTCGCTCAATACTTATATATGTGTATACTTGTATAGATATGAATGAAAAAATTAACATACGAGTATATCATTTTTTCTAGTATTTATTTCCCTTACGAACTTGGAGTTTTTTTTCTCAAATTCTGATACGAAGAGCAATGTTTATTTAGTCTTGAATGACTAAGTATTTGCACTGTAGTTAATTAGATGATTAATATTAATGTTAATTAGGGGGATACATCCGTGTTATTTTACAAATTGCGCTGTTTTGAATACAATTAAAGGACTGAGACTAAAACAGGTGTGACTATATGCATAACGTCTGAGGTACACAGTGATGGACTGTTTTATTTTGAAAGTACAAAAAAAAGGATAGAAATTTAATAGATTTTATTCTACATTAATAAAATTACGGCGAACAGACTAGGGATGTTATTTTATCGGTATACTGGTATTTCGCAATTTTTTGTTGCGTGATACATATTGTGATTCGGAGACCAAAATACCTGTATTTTGGTACATATTATAAACTCCAGGAATTATTCATTATTTGTTCAATATTTTAAATTTCACTCACAGAAAGTCTAAAAAATGTCGTAAAAGGTAAAAAGAACGGCATCTTACCATCCAAACATGATAAATTTTATGTGCATATAAAAATTTAAAAATAGTGAAATTTTTTTCTAGCATATTTTATAGAAAAATAAGAAATATTCATTTAAAATCATTGTAAAAATTGCTTGTAAAAATATCATGATATTAATGGGATATTTGGGGGGAAAATCGTGATATATTGCAATATGAAATTTTTGGCGATACCCATCCCTAGAACAGACCCTGTGCGAACAAGTTTTATGGCGAGCGGACTCTGGGCGAACGAAAATTGGGCGAACGAACATGGAACCCTGGTCAACATAATCTCTTTCATCTATACAACATAATTACATGCTCTAGGTACCCAATACCTTATTCTTTAATTTAGGTGTGAGTGGTTTTCTTGTGTTTTTCTGCCTTGATATCATCCACTGGTTTTACATGAAATAACATGAAAAATTAATTCAAATTTTTGATTCATCTAAGTAAACAAAAAAAAAAGGATCAATTAAATCATTAAGAGGAATAACCGGTGTACAGTGATGTAGATTTATCAGTTACATAATGACTTCCAGGAGATGTCAGAGCCCCAACCCCCACCCCATCATTTTTTTTCTAAAAAGAATCTTGTGTGTTTAAATGTGAATAGGAACAATCATATAAAGCCAACCCTTCTTTTACATTTACTACATAATGAAATTCAAATGTTTTTCAGAAAAAAGGAGTGTTATCAAAGAATCATATTCATTTCTACAGCAATATTTGACAGTTTAAGATCAACTTTCAAATAATGTTACAGTACATAATCTACATGTACACCATATAATTTTTTTCAACTATATCTGATTATCAGTAATGACCTTGTACACGTCAAGTTAAATGTAGACATTGTCATAGTAAATTGACCATATAGAGTTGTTCAATAAATTTTATCTCATTCTTTTTTAGCTCACCTGAGCCGAAGGCTCAAGTGAGCTTTTCTGATCACATTTTGTCCGTCGTCCGTCCGTCTGTCCGTCCGTCTGTCCGTCCGTCCGTCTGTCCGTTCGTAAACTTTTCACATTTTCGACTTCTTCTCAATAACCACTGGGCCAATTTTGACCAAAGTTGGTACAAAGCATCCTTGGGTGAAGGGGAATTTAAATTGTTAAAATGAAGGGACATATCCCCTTGCAAGGGGAGATAATCAAGAAAAGACAAAAATAGGGTGGGGTCATTAAAAAATCTTCTTCTCAAGAACCACTGGGCCAGAAAAGCTGAAACTTATGTGGAAGCATCCT
>PRKT01000005.1:1940232-1987672 GCA_003671525.1 Saccostrea glomerata | reverse complement strand
CCCCCCCCCCCCCCCCCAAAAAAAAAAATACGTGGGCAAATAGTCTTGCCCTGTTCTATCATTTTTTCATCCTTTACTTTCCGTTCATTATCTCAAGAACAGTTGCACACATTCAACTCGTACCATATTTGACATTTGGATAAGTCATAGGAATTCCCTCTGCCTCTATCTTTTCATAACAAAGTGTCATAGCTAGGCCATATCCCATTATAGTCAGAGGTTGAGATGTTACTGTATAGGGGTAGAATAACTCGCCGTGTTAATATTCGCTTTATTCACGGTGTTAATGAATCCGTGAATTCAAGAAACAGTGAATAAGATTTCAATAGGTATAGATAAGGGAGGAAACTTTTAATATATACCAATTCCGCAAATTCGAGAAACCATGATTATGCCAAAGAAGAGAAAAACGTGAAAATTACAACCCGTGAAATTAATCCCCTATACAGTATTATAGCTAAAAGATTGTTAATTGAAAACATTATACTGTGAAATCACAAATTTTCATGGGGGTTAATTTTCGTTGTTTTTGAGGTATGAATAGACCCACAAATTCATGTCCACCACAAAATGTAAAATTTTACATCCATAGCTACTAAGCAATTCTTCATCCACGAATTCAAATCTCCACGAACCAAGAGTTCTTCCTCAAACCACGAAAATTTGACCCCAGGAAAATATGTGATTTTACAGTAAATATGGATTTCAATAGCATATCTGAAGAAACTATGGAGGCTTTAGTGTCTGTCAGGATGGTTTATTTACTTAATCTTATAACAGACCAGGGAGTATATTTTACAACAGTATTTGTGAAGGGAAATCTAATCAAGGGTTTTGCTGGACTTCTGATATTTTCTCACACTGTGACAGAATATCACTTTTATCTTATAAATAACAATATTTTCTGCTGAAAATATGATAAATTTTATAATTTGACTACTGTACAAAACATCAAATTTGATACTGTGTTGATGAGAGAAAAAGTAACAACTTTTGTATCTCTTTATTTCGTTGACTTCCAGCAAAACACAGAACAACTACAACATTTTGTTTCATCAGTCATCACAATAAAACAATTAACAACATCTAAAATATGTTTTTGATTGTGTAATTAAAAAATGTAAGACAATTATTTGTAAGCAATTTTTCATGCGAAATCCAGCTTAAAACTTAATTTGTTTGAGCATAGTCACTGAACAAATGCATGAAATGTTTGGAAATAATGCACAGTATTGGAGCTCATAATGTCCAATAAACATTAGAAAATAGGAGCGGGACAAACACAGACCTCCAAAACATCAGATGTGGGATCAGGGGCTATGGAAGAGTGAGCATCCCCTGCTGACCGGTCACACACCCCGTTTGCTCCTTGTCATGATTGGGAAATAACAGAAAAATAAGGGATATGTGTACTAATTAAGACTAATGAATGTCCTAAGTTAAAAGGTTCTCTCCTCTTTGTTACTATCAATATGAATAAATAAATAACCATCTCAAAAATCTCATAATATTACTATTAAAAGAACATAAGAATCAAATACTTCTTACATTTATGAAAACCCCTGATGGCAATTTACCTACAGAAAATGGAAAGAGGAAAAAAATTAAATTTAATTGATTAAGGCCAAACTAAAAATCTTTTAATTAGACATTCAATTTATCAACAGCAGCATTCCCACATACCGATCATGGTATTGCGGTACTGTTTGTGGTAACAAAAATACAGCTGCTGATTTAAGACCAGATACATGTGAAACCAAATGGTTGCTATGTTACCGAATACAGTCACCTTGGTACTTTCCTGAAAAACGCCAATTAAGGAGTGACACAGAAAGTTTATGACCCCCAGAGGAAACATCATGAGAACCATTAAAATAAGGAGCTGAATAACAAGCTTAGTCTTGGCACGTTCCTCAACACGGTTCCTGTGAAAAATTAAAGTTGCGCTTGATCGGCAGGAAGTGTTGAAAGTCTGAGAAGTGTTCCTTCTCCTGTACATAAGAATTACTAACGCTACGCACAGTATTCCCGTTAGGAATGTGGGAAAGAAGATGGATATGCTCGAAGTATACCAGAAGTAGGCCATGCTTAGGGTGTTGTTGTCTAGGGTTTGGACATTTTGGATGAGAGTCACAGAAATGTTGGATGCATTTGTTGTATCGACTTGTATGACCTCCTCTTTAAGGTTGTATTGCCATACTAAGGGGAGAGCACTGCTGATGGCAAAGGAAGAGATGATGCAGATGTAGAAAGGTGCATGTTTGAATGACTGAACACACTGTTGAAGTCCCACTCCTAGAAGGGTCCACACAAAGGCATACCACACTGCCTCGCGACACACCAGGGTGTAATACTGTATGTGAATTAGAACTCTAAGATACCCAATATAGTGTGGTAGACATAGAATGATAGCACATATAACCAATAGTGTACTCTCCACACTTACGGCTAATAAATAGGTCTCTAAGGACAGTCGAATTTGTCTCACTAAGGTCACCAAGTTCAAAATTTGACAGAGCATGCCAAGCACAAGCACCATAGGAAGCAGCACGTAACACACATAGTTTGCAATTTCACACAGGGTATAGGCCCTGGTCCATGGTTCTGACTCTATGTACTCCAAACACAGAGAATGCACTGTGAGACATAACTGAGGGGGTATCAAGAGAAGGGGTTCATTACGATATTCTGGCTCCAAAAAATACATCTCCAATATACCAGTGAAATTCAAACAAGAATACAATAGAAATTAATGGTGTTTTTAAAGCACATTTACACACATCACATTTGCATAAGTCTAATTCCAAGAAGGTTTTTATTTTTCAGAATCAATTCCATCCTCACATTACTGAATTTGCATTCATTTACAAGAGTAAAGCAGATGTGTTGTTAATATCCATTAAGGCTTTGTTTATTTCCACTATTTTCCTATGATTGTAATGACGTGAAATCCTTTTACATTCCTATTAGAATACAAATGCGGGTCTGAAACGCAAGACCATCCTGACAGATAATTGAAACTAAGCTTCAGTTTTCTCCAAGATAAAGGTATAATTTTCAAAGAATATTTTTCCTCAGCTTCAAAGTATAATTAATTATCATCCAGAGTTTGTGTGAGAATGTATTTCAGCTGTGTCAGTTGATAAATGTTTTCCAGGTTAATTCAGATGGTGCAGGGTCTAAGACCTGCTTATTTTCCACAAAAATCTCATTAATTCCATAAATGGAATGACAAGCTGCAGAATTCTAATCCCGAGTCAGTGTTTGTCTGTCATCTTTTTTGATGCTTCATGATTCGGATTTCAATCTTTCCACTCTACCTCTCCAAATCAATACCTTGTAATTCTTAGAACAGGCTTTCATGCATTCGATCTTCTTTTTAACTTGTGGTGATTTTCTCCTTTTTCTTTCTCTCTCCCTCTCTTTTAATTTAGATCAGTGTTGGTTTGAGCTTACACAGCTTGGTTTTCGGCTTTAATTTGCCAGAATGATGCGTTGCAGTCCTTGTATTTAATTGTCACCCTGTCGTCAGAAACAGACGCAGGCTGACTTTGACTGGTCTCCGTGGATTTGACAATCTGAAGCTTGCCTGACACCAGACATGAAATACTCAGAAGGGAATAATACCCCTGGGGGTTTGATGAGAAGGGGACACTTCTGTCACTCTGAGGATCTGAAACGTATCTGCTTCCTCTGTTATTGAATGTGAATGCAGTTGATGAGACAGAATTCTACTAATTGTGTTATTTGCACTTAAAAAGGCTGAGTAAATGAGATACAACTTCATTTTTCTTCTAATGCATCAGGGTTTTTCCCAAAGAACCGTTAAATTCTCTCAATCTCTGAGACTGGTATTGAATATGAATGAGTCA
The DNA here is from genome assembly GCA_003671525.1 of Saccostrea glomerata. Taxonomy (NCBI): domain Eukaryota; kingdom Metazoa; phylum Mollusca; class Bivalvia; order Ostreida; family Ostreidae; genus Saccostrea; species Saccostrea glomerata. The sequence continues at coordinate 1,983,800 of PRKT01000005.1, read as the reverse complement.
GTTATGAGAGAGCTCAGCTCTTAATTAAATTATAGGCATATAAATGGAGTAAACTAAGAGTGTTTTTCATCAGAGACACTTGGTATTTTTAATGTTTTGGAATCGAAAGCTTCAGCAATGTAATGATATTTAGGGTTTGTTTGGAAAGGGAGTTTTATTTTGACTTTGAAGTCTATTTGAGTTCTCTTTGAATTAATTATGATACTGTAACAGCCTCATTGATGGCCAAAATTTGTTTCGTCTGATTGTTTAAAGTTTATTTTCCAAAAGTGCATTAAGAAAACTGAATTATATATTAGAACATTTACTCTTGGGAAAGAATTTATTGGATAATTGTATTTTGGAGCAAATGTTATGTATTTGACATGCAGGGAACTGTATTATATAACTGATATTTCAAACAAGTTCATTTCCTACGAAACTTCAATCATAATTTTTTTTTTTAAGATGCTTGGCTATGAAATTTTTGTAATGATATCAACAGAAACATGGCTAAAATGATTTTTAAAATTTACTTAGAATCTTGTACGTGTTCATAACCACTACCTCCACCCCCTTAAAACTCCATTTTATCTATCCAAATGTATAGGTCAAATTAAATTTATAATCTCACAAACACTTTGCTATGACATCCTGCAACCACTCATTTTAAACATCACACCCTATGACACTGACTTATAAAGAGATAGATGTAAGATCAAAGAAATTAAAGTTAGAAATAGAAAATTCATTACATTTATTTTGTAGTCAGGTTAATTAAAAGTATAGTAATCTTAGATCCATGCTATATATACACTCTGCGAAGAGTACAATGTATCTGCAGTGGACCTTCAGATATACGGACGCCAGATATCCAGATGCTTTAGTATCAGGACGATTTTTCATCTGAACGAAATTTTTTAAAGATATATAGTTTTGTGAACATGGTAGTTCAGGTATCTGGACGCTTCACATATCCGGAAAATTTGAATAGGAACCAAAGCATCCGGATAAATGAGGCTCTACTGTATATATAATATAGTGTGGATTTAAGAAGTCTGATGTTAATTCCATTGTTTTATAGTTGTATATGAATTTACTTCATGAGTGGAACAGGATTTTTTGTTTTCATAACTCAGAGTGAAAAATGCACTTCAAAAAAAAAAGTCTTGTCCTACTTTTGAAATAAATTTCATTAACTATTGTGAACATTTAATTTATGTGTCCTTGTATTTGCTGATTCACTATATTAAAAAAATGTAAATACCAGTAAATATTTAAGCATTAAGTCATTATTTATTGCAAGATATAGTCTCATAACTGCAACAGCGTGTGCAAACAAGTTGAATAACGTGCTTTATGAAAATTTGTTTGTACACACTGGTGCAGTTATGAGACTATATTTTGCAAAATAATAATTAAATTCAATGCTTATTTTTTTCATTTTGAACTCCTTGCCTTAAATCTAAATATAGGATTTATATTTAAAAATCTCTGTATTATCCGTCGGATAATTAACTTAACAATTAATGGAGGAGCCATTGCATCAGCTTCTGTTCAATGTGAGCGTGATTTTTTATTTCACTTATTATAAGACGATGCACTTCCATGGCGTTCAAGGTTTGTGATGTCAAAATAAAACATATATACTTTAACCTTTTGACCCTGTCCGTATTATGGTGTTTGGAATGCTGTAGCTTTCGAATTCCTAACACTTTATAAGCAATAAATGTATATGATTGTTGCAGCTACTTAGCTGATTCTGCATTGAGCTGCTGCTAGCCAACTGCCTCAAGGAGATAACAATTGATTGCTAATTCATAAACAGCATTCAATAGTTCTGGAGTACTGTAGATTCCTAATTATATGCGAGGAATTAATTATTGCGTAATTTCACGAGAAGCAACACTCGCAAAATAAAATTACTCGCTTTTATTTTTATGTTGCTGAAATCTATGTAAATTCTATTGATCAAGCATCCATTCGCGAATTATTATTCTCGCGCTTTGATGTTAGAGAGTCGTCTCGCGATAATAAGTACTCGCAAAAAATAAGGAATCTACAGTATGCTATGCTAGCTGCTATGATTTTGAACACAGCCCTGAGAAAGTACTACTAGAATGTTTTTTTCCTTCACAGATGATTTAAAAGCCATAAAATAACAGTATCTGTATCTAAAATATGTCTTTAAAAAAAGGGATTTTAGAAATGGATTCATCACTATTATCTTCCACCAATAGTGTCAGCAATGTGGATATTTTAATTCCATAGTGATGTAACAATGATGTTTTATTACTGACATTTGACGAGTAATAGCACCAAAAAATAAAAGAGGTCTGTAAAATCTAATGGCATAAACTTCAGATCAGCATCTTTATTGCTAGTTTTGATCTAATCTACCATTATAAAGGATGTTTTTATACCAGCAAAAACACTTTGTAATACACGCTGCAGAGCCCCAGTGTCTTGTGCAGGGTATTGATTTTATGTAAATTCAGAGTTCTTAGAAATTTTTGGAGGTCCAATACAAAGTGAGCTTTAGTAACTTGTAGTAGTTATTGATTTGTTACTATTGTGAATTTAAGAGTCAATTTGTCCATTACAGAGGAAAACCAGCATGGTGCTAAACCCACACTGCCAAATAAAGCAGACGGCAATAAACTGGCAGACGGCAATGGTCCAGCAGACATCAGCTCAGCCAAGGAAGACCAGGATAAAAAGTATGTCACCGCCCGTGTCAAAAACAGCAAAACTCGCAGAAATTATGTCACCACAGAGATAGGTGGTCCATAAATGGAAATTAATCATCTGATCATAATTTACTTGCCTGCATGTACACCATATGAAGTATCTGTTGGTGTCACATTAAACTGTGACTGCCAATGGCTTGCTGTTATAAATTGGATTTCACATCATACATAAGGTTATAAGAAATCGCATTTACTGTGGATACGAATCTGTTGGTGTCACTAAGGTTTTAACATTTGTCAATATAAAGAGATATATTGCTGAAAGTAATTGTAGCAATAAGGAGACACTTTTTGGCTTATTTGTATGGTTTCATCCTTGGCGATGATTAGCTACATGTTGATCATGCAATTTATTGTCATGGAAGAAGGGTTTCAGAGAAAGAATAATGTGCAGATTAAACTTAAAGTGAATGGTTTTAATATGTAAATGTATAAGTAAAAATAAAGATTATACCCAGATAATTTTATATTGCTAAAAATTGTAAATACATCCTAACATGTACATGTATAGGCAATTTAAAAGAACTCAAATCAATTTAAATTTAATGCTTAATATTCTATTCATTAAATCCAATTTTTGCAATTCATTCACATTACTTCTGTTGAATTTAGAAAATTGAATCACTGAGCTCAAGTTTGGTAAAGTAATCAAACCTGCTGCATGTTTCTCCTTTCTATTTGAAGAGCAATCTAATGGCATTTTTGTAATGAAATAGGACTATATAATACATGTATTGGTATCCGGCATTATCCTTCCAGCACACTTCCAAAACCCAAGGGGCTTGAAAGAAGTGATTTGAAATTTTAGCATAAATGAAGTTCGATCAGATTAAAGCTTTTTAAGTGGCTTTTTTGAGTGTACAGTGTATATTAACTTTTATTCAGTAAATGAAAAGGCTGATACTTGTATACGCAAATACTAATCTATACAACATGCTGAATCTTTCATTGGCCAAGTAGATTTCAAAGTTTGCTTTGTTTAAAAAAGAATTAAGTAATAAATAAGCTAATTCAGAGAATCTGTGTACCATGTCCATGCTTAAGGGGAAAAAAAGAGAATGCAGTGATTGGGGGATTGTACATATGTAAGGACTTATGGTAAAAAATTTCATTGCAAAAAGTCAAAAGCTTCTCGAATTATTGCTCTGAAATGAAAGTTTTACACATACACAGAATGTACCATATGACCTTTTGACCTTAAAATAAATAAAGGTTTCCTTTGGCCATAGGCAGTTATTATGTAAAATTTCATTGCAAAAACTCAAAAGTTTCTTGAGATATCGCATGGAAATGAAAGTGTTACAGGCAGACAGATGGACAGCTAGACTGATATTAATATGTTAAAGAAAAAAAATCGATCAATGACATAAAAAGGATAAAGCAGTCATGTAAATATGATATTGATAACCTCTGCTTTGGTCATTCCTAGAAAGTGAATGACATGATTTTTTAGTTGGTGAAATACTGCTCTACATATAACAAAAATGGTTTATAATTAGGGACATTAGGAGAATGCCCCTTAAATAATTTACAATATAAAATATAATTATTTATGAAATATAATATACATAGTAAATGGAAAATATGATTTTATTTGTGTTTTTGTTTTGACAGGATGCTTGTTGATATGTACTCCATAATGATTGACAGTGTGTTGGAGGGAATCAAACAGTATTCAAGGACTCTCAGTGTACACAAGGTAGAATACAGTGTTTTCTTTATCTGTCATCTGGAACTGAAACTTATATACTGTAGAAGCACAAATTTTCGTGGGCATAAAATTTCGTTGTTTTGTCATCAAAGATAGTTTCGTGGGCATATAATTTCGTTGTTTTGAAAAGTCATTGTATTCAATATATAGTCATATAAAATTTCGGGTGGGATTTAATTTCGTTGAATATTGTTAACAACGAAATAAGTGAAATTTAATCCCCCACGAATATTTGTGCTTTTACAGTAGTTATATTAGTTTTACTCATTGATATGCATAGTTCTCAGTATAAGACTGCGTATAAAGTGAGTGTTGATATAGGTATTGACTATTAGATTCTTTTGTTGCAGACTCGTGCCAAAGTGGTGGATCTGATTTGTGAGGGATGTAGGGCTTACCCTGTCCTTAGCAAATATATTCAAAGAAGGTGAGTGGTTTGAGTTAAGTCTGTAACATTTATAAAGGGGAAAAATCATAACTACTGATTGCTTTGAATAATATTTAACTTATGTTTCTGGTTTCCTATGATAACAGACAGAATACATATATCCTATATATACCCTTATTATATTCTGGAAGTCTTGATTCACAATGAAATAAATTTTTCAGATCAGACATTGTGTTCACATTGGAGGCATATGATCAGGATGGCAGGTAATTTAAAATCTGTTCCAATCTTTTTTCTTGTGACCATATCTAAAGACAATTTTGAATACATGTTACAACATTAGTTTCTAAAAGATTAGAATTGTCACAAAAAAAATTACATCCAGTGGAATAAACTATAAAATTATTAACCATATACATGTACATACTACCGGTAGTAAAATTGGTTATGTTAGCGGAATTATACAAGTACTTTTGATTTGACTATTATAGGAGCCTACCAGTAGAGGAGGGAAGTCTTAGCCTCTTGTTGAAATCGGTCAGTGTTTGTCTGTATGATGTACCAAGTACCCTCATTCCGGGGAAAACGCTGGGCTCTCTTGTGTTCTCTGAAATCTTCCAAGACTCGGTCATCTCAGTACAGAAGGAAGGTAATGTAAACAGCAGGTAGTCACTAGTAAAGTGATAGCTTTGGTTAAAATTCTACTTGTATCAGTTTGTTTGTACTTACAATGTATTACATGTATAGATATGCAAACACCTTACATGTGCATTGTATTTTTGAACTTTTTAGCTTCTCAAATCTTGACGTTAATGTATGTTTGGATTCTTTGTAGATGGGACTTTAGAACTTAATGGAGAGAGCTTAATTCTAACCTCTATCATACCTAGATACAGGAGCTGGCCAGTAAGTATAGGGACTATATGTACTGAAAAACTCTATTTAATGTAGATATGTATTGGTTCATTAAGACTAGACATTTCTTGGTGGATATGAAATACTGTGAAATCACAAGTTTTCTTGGGAGGTTAATTATCGTTGTTTTCGAGGTATGAAGAGACCCAGGAATTCATGTCCACCACGAAAGGTAATATGTTACATACATAACTACTCAACAATTCTTCATCCACGATTTCAAATCCCCCCGAACTAAGAGTTTTTACTCAAACCATGAAAATTTGGCCCCGCAAAAATATGTAATTTTACAGTAGATTAAGGTACTCCAATCCTCAGCTAGAGAGGATAACTCTTTAATTTTTTATGATTTAATTCAAAAAGTCTCAAAACGAAGCTTGAAGACTCAATCTTTTCATACAACAATCTTTTTGTACCTCTCAATGTCCTTGTAGGTTCTCTGAAGTTTGAAGTGTAACCATAAACTTTTTTTTCTAATTCAAAGCTTGCTAATAAGGTGGAGCCTTCTGGTCTTCTACATAACCTTACACAGTATGGACGCCTCTTGTGTCCCGGGGAGACATTTAGAGTTTGTACAGATCAGAGTCTCACACTGCCAGTCACTGAGGGTAGGTACAGTCAAACACAATTACTGTAAATCTAAATTTGCACTTCACTTGATTTTTCTCCAGAGGGTCATTGATTCTTTATCAGCAGGACAACATTTTCACAAATTGTGGTTTTTGCTCTATATAATCTTTAAAAATACTAATAAACTGCCAGAATGAAATTTTTGCAAACACACTGTCTTGGATGAAAGTTAAATCCTCTCAAAAAAGTTATTTACATTATGTCAAAGTCGATGTAAAAAAAAAAATAAGGAAAAAGTATGCATGTATTATTATATTTTAAATCTTAAAAAGTATATGCATGTAAGTGTTCAGTGTCATTTAGGAGTGCTGAAATAATTTCAAGAGCTTATAAAATATAAATACAGTTCAGTATATAATGATAAAAATTGTAGAAAAGGGATTGTAAAATTTTAATGTTTGATGGTGACACATTTTTTTTTGTTTCAGTGGAACTGTTTTCCTATGAGGCTGCCATAGTCCTTGTCTTTCAGAGAGCCAACATTTTGCTTCTGGATAAAGATAACATTAAATCAATGCAGATGTATGTTGGAGTAAGTATAGTAGATTGATGACATGCTTTCAAAAGCCTCATTAACACTGCATTTTTTAGGGGAAAGTTGAGTTCAATGTTTTGTGGAATGTTTGATGAAATGGTATTTTTTTTCTGGACAGGAATCTTCAGATGCTGTTTCTGTACTTATGGTGGAAGTTTTACCCTCCATCGGTATCCCAGCATTCCTCCAGTCAGATAACCACATCCTGTACATCTCAATGTTCCCAAAGTCGAGGGCCAAATTAACTCTTTTCCAAGAGGTAGGGTTTGATTTATATAAAGATGGGATGAAGAAATTAATATTTTTTTTAAAAAGCATACTTGTTCATTTAACCCTATTTTTAGATGCTATTTACATATATAAATCAAATGAACATCTGTATAAAATAGATAGAAAAGTACTCATTAAATGAAGGTGATTTTTTTTAATGCTGTGTGAATAAATATGAAAAATTCCTGACTAATATTATTTCTTCTTTCTATTAAAGGTATTACCTGAGTGGAAGTCACATGACAGTTTGCCACATGTGGACCCCACAGATAGCATTCCAGAATCCTTCCAACAAATGTAGGTACTAAAAGTATGAACATTAAAAGAGAGGGGGGGTATATAGTGAAGAATGTGTCTTTCCATACATCTGTTAAACTGGCATACCCATCTCATACTGCTACTCCTTCTATATACTGTAAAAGCACAAATATTCGTGGGGGATTAAATTTCGTTTATTTCGTTGTTAACAAAATTCAACGAAATTAAATCCCACACGAAATTTTATATGACTATATATTGAATAGGGTTGGTTTAAAAACAACGAAATTAAATCCACACGAAATTAATTTTGATGACAAAACAACGAAATTTTATGCCCACGAAAATTTGTGCTTCTACAGTATGTGACTGGATTAAAAAACAAGATTTTCTTGTTGCATATACATGTAGTAACATTGTGCACTTCCTATTTTGATGGTTTGATCAGACAGATTAATTAGGTTTTCCTATAGCAAACATGGACTTTGCAATTACATGTATACTAAATTGAGGGTTTTTGGTATCATTTTGTGAGCTCTTTGTTCTTTGCTCTCAGTATCTCTGCTTTCTTTTCAAATTATCAATTTCTGTTGTTTACCACAACTATACTTAGCAACATGTGAAAAAAGATTACTCGGTAAATTTAATTGATTAATTTTATTTTAGTGCCAAGCAATTACAGCTAGAATTTGAGAGCGAGCGTCACCCAACCACAGTCTATCATCACATCAGAGGAAAATTCTCAAATCTTGACAGGTATTTTGTAAAATTAGACTGAACTAGAAATATTCTTTGAGAAAATGAAATACTTGTAATATCTGGTGTCAAATACATACAATGATTTTTTTTCCAGATTCATGACTCATTTTAGTGTTAGTAATGTGACCTCACTTCCTGTTACATCATTACCCATCATGCTTCAGGAGGCTGAAGATGTGGAAACTAGTCTAGATGAAGACAGGGTAACCAACGAAACATTCCATGGGGTGTGTGATATATATTTTATCAATTATTTCAGTAATTTACTATTTTGGAGGAATTAGTGATGTATTTTTTTGGAACAAGTAGAATTTGTAGGAAATTTTACTATATTTATCCATGTAATTGCTTTATCTTTGTTTATATTAGACAAGGTTAACTGTATTTTACAGATCACTGTGACAGTGATTGGGGGAATTCCAGGAAGTCATAAAGAACAGCTGTGTGACACATTACTGTACCTCACTGAAGGTCACATCAGGTCAGAGAAAACTCTCTTCTATAGTACTGCATAAACTTATATTTTGGGAGTTTTTAAATAGCATAACAAAAGTAAATGTTCCTTGGCCATCTGAAACCCATTTCTCTGTGTTCTTTGTATGAAAGGGATCATATGCTAGTAAATTCATGGTTAACTCAGATCACCTACACTGAATTATTTCTTAACACAAAATTAACTTTGTAAATTTAAAAATTTAATTTCAAAATGTAAAATTTTCTACAACAGATGGACAGTATTGAGGCAAGGAGCTGGGGACACAAAGTCCTTAATCAATGGTGAATTACAGAACACACTGTCTAAAATGTGGAACTCCATGAGAAGACGACTCAGTTCATCAGAGACCAGTAACAGACTTCTCCTTGTCACTCCAGGGTTAGTTATTATACCAATCAAATCAAAGGAGAATCAACATACTTATTTCAAATGTTCAGTATTAAGAAAAAGTTGTATTTTTCCACTTGCAGCCTTTGCAATATTCTTACAATTTCAACATTCTTTTTCATTTGAAGATTTGATAGCTTCAATGCTGACAATTTCATAATTTTGTATTATAATGGTTACTGTTAGAAGAAGTGCCATTCTTACATTCATTTAGATGTTAAGGCAGTGAAGGAAAACAACTTTTTTGGCATGGCATTTCTTCCAATTTTTTTAAAGTTTGTAACTACATTAGAAGGAAATCATGTTTTGTTGTAAAATAAATTTTGTAGTAGGGAATTAATAAAATTAGAATTGTGTTGTATACTTGTTGTTCTGTCATATATTTGACACAGATTGTATTCTTCATTGTATAGGTATACAGATATAATAGATGTGTTATGTGCCATTATGAATCACCCCAATCCAGATATACAGCAGCATGTCCGTATTGGTAAGAGAGAAAAAAAAAAACCTAAGATTTCATGACCTGATTAGTTAAAAAAGGATTTAGTTATCATTAAAAGAAAGGAGTAGGCAAAGTCTATGACAATTATTTCATCTTTTACTTTCAGGGTCTGTGACTGTTTGCATTGATCCCTTCATTTCATTCATGGAACATAGGTGAGACTGGACTGTAAAAATCTGTCTGGCATACACTGCAAAATGTCAAGAATGAATTGACGTAATTTTTTGTTGTTGTCATTTTTAGGATAACATTCCCAAACCTACTGAACCAGTGTGCTCAAGGTTTTGTCAACAACATTCTGATCACCTCAGCTACCTCCATACAACAGGTAAGTCTAGATTCATCACACTCAAATACATCTAATTACTAAATATACTCATGTCTCCACAAGAACAGATGAGTCTAGTTAAGTTATGTATATCAGGTACACTCTTGATTACTCTTCATGCAGCAGAGATAACAAAGAAAGGAGTATGCATATTCAGTAATGTTTAATTCCATGAATTTCAAACACTGGTAAAAACTCTAGATCTTGATAAATGTCAACTTTAGTGTCTTGACATTAGACATTTAGGTGAGACTAGGTGTCAAGATATCAGAGTTCATTCATGATACTCGTTTGTGAATTGGCTTATGCAGAAAAAAGAATGTTTAAATTCTAAAAACATAGGGTTTGGAAGGTGAAAACCTTTGATAAAGTAAAACTGTACTTGATAAGAACCATCTTGCAAAAAATTGCATCTACTAGAACTAAAAACAGACAAAGGCTACATGAGCTGGGTTCATATGAATCGCACTCTAAAGATTTTGGAAGATAAGTGTGATTACAGTGGTCTCCATACAGTTTAACCTCTTTATTTAGAATATGAATATCTTGAATGTTGGAACATGTCAAAGTCACTTGGATTTAATGGTTATGTCAAAGTCACTTGGATTTAATGGTTATATCAAAGTCACTTTGAGCCCCATTTTTCTTTATAAATATCTTGGAAATGTCAGATAATGAGTTTGAATGAGGATTTATTGTACTGATACATTTATTACACTTGTATATGCATTGGAATACATAGTATTGCATTAATGAAAAAGCTATCGATATACGATAAGTATTGGAAAAAAAAAATTAGTGGACAGTTACTTCTTATATACTTAAATTATTATTTTACATGTATTTTACATTATAACAGAATTCTAGTCTAGAAGAAATCCAGACCTTGTTACGCAGTGTCAATCCTGATGTCGCTTTCTTCCTCGCCGAAAAGGGAAATGTGAAAAGGTGGGTTATGATACTATTCTGACCATTTTGTTTGTTCACTGACATTTACTGTATATTTGTTTATCTATAAATAATTATTTATTTTACAGGAGTATGGATGTGGATGCCATTTTGTCCGAAACAGCTTTTATGGAGAACAAGAAAGTGAGAGCCAGAGAAATGCTTTGTCCAGGATGGTAAGTCTTGTAAAAATTGTATAGAATTAATGGAATTAAGGCTGTATCTCATTTGATCTAAGCCTTAAATAAAGTTATTTAAGTGAAAAGTGTTGTACCTTCTCTTTGAAAATATTCCTCTCTATATAGGCTATAAGCATTTACATGTATTTAACTGTGCATTACCAATGAACATTAAAAAATGTTGTGAAAATTGTTAGTCAAGGATGTATTTCAAACTGTAAAATTGTGGATATTAAAGTTGATGCAAATTAGTTCATTTACAATATTCGATGCTATTAAGTCACAACAGGTGTGAGATAGGATTGTTCTTTGTAACGTTTGAAATTCACATGCTTTGCAATTTGGAAACTAATCACAGGCTTTTGGGATTAGGAAAAGTTTAAAATGTTATGATTGTATTAACCTGGTATATTTCATTATAGGTCTCAGGGACTGTACAAGACTCCTCCCCTCTCCTTCAGTATGCAGGACACAGAACTGACCTTCTCACAACCTCTAGTGAGGAATGTCTTCATCAACAAACTCAGGGGTAACTCAACTAAATGTTTGCTTTAATATCAGATTTAATTGTGCATTTCTTGATTGAAAAAGTACATTATCTGTTTGACAGTGAGATGAAATAAAAAGGTCATATTTAAAAATATTTTGTGCTGCAAGTTAATTTAAATTTAATTTTGAAATAAATTGGGTTATTATTAGTGCTTGTACATGTACCTCTATAAACAGTTTTCAGAGAAAGTCAAGTAATTTGCTTGATTTGCTATTGGCTCTAATTGTTATAGGACTAAAAAGCCAGTTGACCCACTATCCATTCTCAGGAAACATCTTTTTGGTGCAAGGATGTGTGTCTTTTACAGGTAAGCTGTGCTTGACATTAAATTATTAAACAATTCAATCTCCACAGTGATATTTGATTTCTTTGGTTTCAATTTGTGTGTATTGAGCACTTAAACACTGCTGCATGTAAGTGATATGTCTATTTTTCTTATTTTATTTTTTTATAGATTCAGAGGATTTGATGGATGTTCAGTACAATGTGAAATCTGACCAGCTGGCAGTGACCAAACACACGGACAAACCCAACATTAATGGTGACGGTCCTCATCTCTCTCGTAAGAAGTACTGCCTGGTCTTCACTGGACCCAAGTTACAGGTCAACAAGATCAAAGACTGGCTTAGGACTTGTGGAAGACAGGTGAGCATGAAGTCAGATGATTATAAATCAGGAGAGAATCTAGGAATATTTTTTCTCAAGTGGAGACAATTAAAATAATATATAAACTAGTATTTTAATGAAAATTTGAAGTGTCATCATAAGGAAAAAAAGTTTGATTTCAGTAAATCAATATTTCCTAGTTTTTTAAGAGGATTCATATGTCACTTTCTAAACAGAAAGTATTCTTAGAGTATTTGAGTATGTAACAGGTCGAGGAAACTATTTTCTGTGACGTAGGAATAAATTTACATGTTAAGTGAGGAACCAACGTGACTGACTAATCGACCAATCAGCTCAATGAGTTGCATTATGGGTTACTACGAAAATACTTTATGTGTGTTTCGAAAAGCCATTTTTTTAAATCGCTCTCGGAAAGACGTGATGCATTTTTCCAAGTATTTTACACGCTTAATATAATATGTACATTATTATCTACTAATCCCATGCTCACATTTACATACAAATGATTAACAATGATAAACATTAGGGTATTCTCCACTCCATTGCACAAGTGCGTTTGTTTACAGCTTTCCCCGTGCTGTACTGTCAGTGGCTATTCATCGGTAAAAAAAAACAACTCTTGAGGTGTTCTCACGTATTGACAATGTTAAGAACATATACGTGTATTGAGTAGCATAATATATGTTTTGAATTTGTTCTACGATCAATGCACATGAGAATTAATATAGAGGTTAATTTTAAAAAAACAAAAACGTGCAACTCAAGTCCTATTTGTAAATGCATGAACTTTAAATTTCTAGTAACAAATAACTGCGCAACAACTAATTCAGCTAGTTACATGACAAATTTACGATTATCAAGTACTGTAGTAATTTATTTTTTTACTTGCAGAGACTTTGTGAGCGGTATTTCAAAGTACTATTTAACAAGGAAAACTGACTTTGTTTGTTAATGTGAGCATGGGAATTTTTGATTAGTACCTATTCTTTGTATTTTTCTCAAACACGTTTCAAAAAATTGTAAATTGACTTTCCAGCAGTCATTTGAAATCGCATCCTTAATTTCCCTTAACCCACGTGTTTGTAGTAAAAATAAACATGTAGTAGACCATCATGCTTTTCGGCTCATTCACTAGATTGGACCATTGTTTGCTGTGAGCACCTTTGTGCGCAATGACAACAATATCCATATAAGGTAGTTTCCTCGACCTGTGTAAATTCAGATACCAAAAAGTTTAAGAGGTCACCAAAAAATTCTTTGACTTTGAATCTATAGATCTACTAAATTAAAAGGATAAACTTGACTTTATATTTGCCTTACTTGTCAATTTCATTTGACTTCAGAAACCAGAGCTAAAGAAACTGTTAACAAAGAAAGACCTGACAAAAGAGGAAATCAAAAAGATTCATGTAAGAGCTTTTTATTTTTTTTTCACCATGGGGTCAGCCAAAACTCTTTCAAGGGGGATAATAAAGATATTGTTAAAATATGTTGTGGTCATTTATAAATGTACTTCTCAGCAATGCTGAACTGGTAATTAAAATAATAACTGACTTTAATTTGGTGACCTTGAAGATCTATACATATACATGTATATAAATAGTATTATGGATATTTGTATTTTCTTCAGAAACAGCACCATTTAGAACCCTTGCCAGCTGGGTGGTTCTACAATGGAACACAGTTTGTCAGTTTTGATGGAGAAAAACAGGATCTGCACCCAAGTAAGTCAGCCCTCAGAATAGGGAAAATTTTAAAATTCAACTGCATGGCCAAGTTTAAGTCCCCAGTATTTCATAATTTCCATTGTATATCTTAAGGATACATTATACATGGCTCTCCTATTCAATACAAACCCCTCCCTCTCCCACTCATGATTAACCCCCCTTCCCCACAGTCACGTATTTTAATGCATATACCATTTCTTATTTTTAACGCAAAATCAGGCATATACCATTTTCCTGCATTCACGCATTTTTCACACACTTTAAAAAGTAAATTTTATCTTCAATGTAATGCCAATTTCCTTCTATTTTATACTTGCTAAAATCTCATAAAATAAGAAAAGTTATTTTCTTATCAAAATATTATGTCATATAAATATTGTTTATGCTAAACTTTAAAGAAACCTGTACCGTGCTATAAAGTGCTTGCAGGGAAATGGTAATGTCATATTTCTTTGACATAAGCATTTATGTATGTTGCATAACAGTTCACTATAAAGTTGTAAAGAGTTAATCCAGCCATACTTTTAAACCACTGGCTTTCCCATAAAGGAACTTTTATCAATTATTTTAGGTCTGGAGACTTTTGTCCAAGAATACATTGACAGCAAGAACAAAGAAATCCAAGAATTCAATGACACGGTGAGAAAGAATGCCAGTCAGTATGTGGATTTGTTTGCCTGAATTAAGGACCTTGAATGTTTCACTTACCTTGACATTGTTTGACCTTTACCAACTGACCCCATTCCCCCATTGTCTGGAAGATTGTGATGGAAGACAGATCTGTTACGTTATTGTTGGTTGATGCTTGTGTTGTTTTTGTGAATTGATTTTATGAATGGAATTCTGTAAGATTTGATGATTCCGATTTCATTGTGTGTTTGCTAATTGGCATTAGAATACATTGTATTTGAGTACTATATGGAAAATTTGAGATGTACATGTTTTCATTGTCATTTCAAAGTTTATTCTTTTTTGCTAATCATTCCATGTGCTTCTCCAAGAAATCCATCATTATTTAGGCATTTAATGCTAAAATTGTTACTGCATTATTTCATAATATGAAAACATGCAAAAACTAGTTTTCTAGCTGATTACATTGTTTATTTATATGTGTGATACTGCTTCATATATTTCTTTTAGCAATTTAAATATCTTAATGTTGTATAACCAAGCACATTCGTCCAATTTATATACAAGAATATTCATCCAAAAATGAGTGATATTTAGTGTAACCACTTGAACAAGATTTTTTTTAAATTTTATTATTATTGTTATATAAAGTATTTTTTTTTTTTATTTTCTTTTTAATTTAAAAGTGATATTTAGATTAAGAACATGTTTGAATGTATATATTTAAATTTAGATACGTCAGAGGAAAAAGCAAGAAATATTGGCTATTGTTGATTTGAACTAAAATGCTTGTTCTTATAGATATTTTCATGCTCAATACTTCTAGATCTCTGTCAAATCTGTATTTAAAATCTTCTAAATTACTTAATTAAAACTTAATTACTAGGTAAACTTAAAATTCATTAAAAAGTTCATTATTTATTTTAAAAATTCTATTGACCCTGGCTTCTTCCTTAAAATTAGTCCGATCAAGACATATACATGTACAACTGACATTAGTGTGTATATCTTGAAATCATCAAAAAGAAATATCAAACACATGTTCATTATTTATTATTTGTTGCATAATGTTAATGTTTTGTAATTGAAATGCATTGAAGCATTGTTTGGAAAATGAAATATTTGTTTATTTTGTATTCTTTGTTTGAATGATATAAAGTGCTAAAAAATATTTTATGTTATCTTGTTTTTGTTGCAAGAAGGTAAGTGAAATAAATGCAGGACTGTTAAAAAAAATTAAAGGGAACATTTATTTAAGGAATATTTTGAAGACTAATAGCAGAATTTTTTTTTAAATGTTCTTGTTCAATATACATGTAATTATAAACATGCAGTTTCTATATACATGTACACAATTACCTGTAGTTACATGTGATTTTTTTTCCCCAACTTCTTTCTGTATAAGTTCAATGATGTTCCGCATGGAAGGTCAAATATCTAAATTTTTTATGACATTGAATATTTTGTAGCTTGATATGGGATTGTTTTTCAAAGCATGGGTGAAAGTTTAAAAAAAAGTCTATTAGACAGTTGATGCCTAACAACCTTAATTGATTGACATTGAAATATGACCTTGAGTCAAAATTATTTGACATATGGGGAAAAAATTGGAACTGGTATTGTGAAAAATATTTTCAATATGCATTGTAATTACTGTACTTATAAAAAGAATTTTTATCCTTTTTTCCAAAATAAAGATGCTCACTTATTTAAGAAAAGAATTTTGTGGTTATATCTACATAAGTACGACAAATTACAAATTGTGAACGAATAGTTTTGTGATCGACTTGTTTTTGAAAGCGCCATCTCGTGTTTCGCGCCATATTTACAAAAAATGGCGCCAGCACCAGAGAAGAACGAACCAGCAGATGATCAAGACGATACAGCAGGTTTGCTTTTCATATTGGCCCCGATCAAAATTTGAATGAAGGAAGAATGAAAAGTGTTTCATATGAAATACACAGCAACTTTTTTTTGCGGATAGAAAATATAGTATTTCAATGTTTTGGGCGAGATCGAAAGGTCTCTTGAGCATAAACAAACGATCGATATCGTAAGTATTTCGCATGTTTAAGTACAAAAATACACCCAAAATGTAACGAAATTTGTTTACTTTTAGTGGAACAAGGATTAGCAAAGTCTCGATCTCGCAGAGAAAAGAAAGATAAAGGAGGAAGATTTGCAGCTCTCGAAAGATTCAAGAAAACCAAACAAAGTGGAGAAAAGCACAAATATGACGTATGTAATCGTTGTGTAGTTGTTAAAACTTGTTTCTCAAGAATGACATTTTTTCCAAGTTGATTATTATATACCAATAGATCACAGGTCTGGTACAATCACTAGCTTTAGCCATACATAGCTTGATTTACCTACCTGAGGTAGCTTTATTTAGCATGTTTAGCTACCAAATCAATTAATTTCTATGACAAAGAAGTCCAGTTCCAGTTAACACAATAAGAGGTCGGTAATTATTCAGCACAATGTGAAGTAATCATACTCAGCCACGCATGAGAGAGGACAGTTAACCAAACAATAGAAGTACATGTTTTGCTCTAAATTGTCTAAAGGCAGCAATGTATAACCTATCTCTGCTTTGGATTTTTTTAAACCTCCGTAGTATAAATATTAATAGTCATGTAATTGCGATTTATCGTCTCTTTTTAATAAAAAGAAAAATTTTGAAAAGTTACATTGAAATAGCTAAGTAAAGCTACCTGAGGTAGGTAAATAAAGCTACATAGGGAGGGTGAATTCACCATGCATCGGACACATACCTTGCTTCGGACAACTTTAGACAATAAATTCTCTTTCAACTAAAGAGTTCAGTGTATTTATTTGTTTCTGTCTAGAAACTGAAGATTTAAATTTTTTAAATGATACCGATTGTTATTATCATGTTGTGATAAAAATACCCCGAGAATGGCCTTGAAGTTACAGCATATTTTACATCATCAAAGGGGAACAACCAGAAATTTATGATTTTGCAATTTTTAGAGTTAAAATTCGACTTCAACGGAACGAGGCAGACTTTGGTGAATAAAGTCAAAGATTGATAATTTTACATAAATTTTAAAGAAATTTCACTTCAATGTTCGTATAATTCTTTTAAGAGCTGGTTTTCACTAGTATGTTCATTTCTCCGTACATCGGACACAAATTAACCATGCATCGGACACTTTCCGATGCAAAGGTAAGCACTACCATTTTCATACAGAACCCAGCTGATAGCTGTTTTTTGCGGAAAAAGAAAATAAAAACTCTATATTTTCAGTCAAAATACAAGTTATCGATATATGACGTCTGGAATTTGACTCAATTTATTTCTACAAACCAGAGTATGATAAACCATGAAAAAAAGGCGCGAATTACCGCATTATAAGCATTTTAAAGCATTTCTAAGGCAGACTGAGGTCTCTTGAATCGTTCTACATTTGTGCAACGATATCGTCAATTCAATTTAAGTTGAGGGTTATTTCTTAGATAAAAGATAAAAATATATCCATATCAAGCAATTTAAAGCACTTTGATAAAGGTATGATATTTTTCTGGTCAAAATACCGTCTGTCCGATGCATGGTAAACAATGTCCGATCCATGGTGAATTTTAAGTTATCACTAAAAACTCGATTTTTGAGGATATTTTCTCAATAAAGGGCATATAATTGTGTCCCAAATTGATATTTTAATCACAAACTAAATGTTAAACTCCATTTTGATAATTTTCTGTCGGTAGCGATATCGCTAGAACTTGCTGAGGTACAAGGGTATCCGATGCATGGTGAATTCACCCTAATTCTACCTACGTAGCTAAATCTAGTGATTGTACTGGGCCTGCATCAGTCAGATATTTTTCAATGGGATTAGTCATCAATCTTGCTATTGAAGAATTTGATTCTTAAACAGGTTGGGATCAATCTCCAAAACAGGATAAAATATTTCAAACGGGTTATTATGACCATTGTGCATAATTGTCATTTTCTGAAGAAAAAAATAGAAATCTTTGTTCACGTTTTTAGGTAGAAGAAGAGAAGAATGTGTATGATGTCGTTGATGAAGATGAATACTCCGAGATTGTCCGTCAGCGTCAAGATGATGATTGGATCGTAGATGATGGTGAGAGTTGTCTTTTCTTGAGTTTTGTTAAGCTGAGTAATAATGTTAGAAATCTGGAGCATATACAAAGATACTTGCTTTTAACAAACATGCTTGAAATGAATTCTGCTTACAGCGAAGTGATTTTATTCTCTGGGTTTTTCTTTTCTTGAAAATAAAAGATATACTTAACAAATAAAATGTACAAAGTAGTAAAATTGTCCCAGACACTTAAAGTGGTATATATTTTCACTTTAAAAAGTACTTTTTTCTGAATATCAGTGAAAACTTGGTCACTAAAAGTAAAGGTTACTGTTAACATTTGTTCACCATTTCTCAACTACTTGTCATTTGAACAAAAAGTGGTAGGTAAATTACTTTGGCAAGCATATGATTATATTGTGGTTATTTAAGTGCTATAAAAGGCTATTTCAGTAAATATTTGGAAGTTCAAACAAATTCTGCATATATTTTAAGTCTTTGCACATTCCTGTTTTGTTTGTTTTGAACATATTTTATTGACAATATTTCAAAGGGATTGGACACAAGTTCCAAAAACTTCGATAGTCCTGTTAAAAATGATATGTTTGTATGTATAAATAAAATTTTGTTTTTGGGCGAGTCATGAAAATAACTGCATTATAATATTTCCTGGCAGATGGAGCAGGGTATGTGGAGGATGGTCGGGAAATCTTTGATGATGACCTCAATGAAGATCCAGCAGCCAAAAAAGGAAGTAAGTCGAGAGTTATCTGCTCTTTCTATTTATAACCAAAGAAATGTCATCCTGTGCATTTGAAAAATCATTCAAGTTTGGGAAAATTTACCTGTTGGTGATTTTACTCTTTCTTCATAAAATTGATTTTAAGGCATGTGTATGTAGTTCTGCAAATTCTTGGTTTCTCCAGTGATGAATAAATTCTAAATTGTGACAAACCTTTCAAATATTGAGTGTTTGTAATGACAGAGAAAGAAGAGAAAAAGAAAAGCAAAAATCCCAACATTGTGAAACCAGGAACCAAACCTAAAACAACTATCAAGTCTATGTTTGCTGCTCAGTCATCAACAGGAGGGTCCAAGCTCAAATCAGAGGTATACAGTTTTTAAAAAATAGTTCTACAGTAAAACTCGGTTATAGCGAAGTCCTAGGGACCTGTGAATTTAATTCACTATATCCATAATTCGTTATAACCGTATAACAAATTCGTAAAACCATATTAAGCAAATTCGCAATATTCATGATTTCCTTCAAGTATTTCTACCGAATATGTAAGGGAAGCGAATATTACAAAACGTACCTTTGATAACTAAGGTTTTATTGTGAATTGAATTATATATATAATTCCATGAAAAAAATAAGTCAGTTCAATTTATCAAATTTTGATAACTTTGAAAGTTCGTTATAAAAGATGTAAATTTCATTATATTCAACTTCAACGGGACCCAAATTCAGTTCGCTCTATCCGTAAATTCGTTATATCAGAGTTTGTTATAACCGTAAAATTTTACAAGGATTTGTTAAAGTTTTGTCGGGGACCCAGAAAAACTTCGCTATATCCGTGAATTCGCTATATCCGTGTTAGTAATAAACGAGATTAACTGTAAATTTATTTTAAAATTTTTAAATTTTAGAAAATTTTACTTCAAACAACAATCATACTAGCCAAATCTGTGATATTAACATTTCCAATAAATTTCCCCTATGATTCTTTACAAAATAATATGCAGTTCATTTTCTCATGAATTACATTACATATGTTCAACAAATAAGCATGAATATCTCCATTGTTATGTCATAATACCGCACTTGACGTCCAAAAATATAGTGCCTACTGTTTTGCTTTAAAAATGACAGTTGAATGGCGTAAATTTATGGCAAGTCATCAGAAAAATAATGTAAATATAAGAAATGAATTAAATTTTTGAAGATTCATGAGGTATATGAACTACAACACTTCATGCCGGCATATTTGTCATGAAGCGCTAACGCACTTCATGAAATATGCCAGCGTGAAGCATCGTAGTTCATAACCTCATGAATCTTCAGAAATTAAATTCATTTCTTAAATGAACTCTATAAGAGCATGTTTTGTAAAGATAGTCTTTACAAATTTTTGAACAAAACTAATGACTGGAATTTATTATATTTTCAGAAAGATGTGTCATTGGCTAATGATGATTTGCTGGGGGACCTCATGGAGGAGCTTCACCAGGGGCCCTCAGAGGGAATGATGAAACCTCTACCCATCAAATTGAAAAAGAAAGGCTTTGGTGCTAGCAAGTCAGTTTTATGAAAATTTGATGTTATCCTTTTAGATATATCCAGAGACATTGTTTGGAAAATTATTCATCCATGTGTAAATGAGGTAATATGTCTTGTAAAAATTAATGTGATGTGTAATACCAGGTTAAATTGTAGGTCACCTTTAAACCCATTTAACACCAATGTACAGTCTCCACCAGTGCAGGCTGTCAGAAAGAAACCCATTATTAAGACAGAACCCGGAACTGTCCCAATTAAAACTGAACCAAGGTCCCTCCCCAGACCCAACATTCCGGATCCAGAGGAAAATTTTGATGAAATAGATGGAATGGATTTAGGGGTAGCATCAGCTCTGAAAACAGAAAATGACCTTGACATTCAAGAGTCCTCTGAGGGTCAAGGTAATAATGATGCTCACTATTGCTAAACTATTTTATAGTGACTGCCAGAATGGGTGCTACTGGTTTGGGTTTAAGCATATGGAATGAGGTATTATAGCATAAAAATATTTTCAATAGATGCAGCTGCAATGATGGATTTAAATGATGTCGACTTTGATGAAGAACTTGGGGTCAAGAAAGAGGACACAGCTATGACATCTGTAAAACCTAAAGAAGAAATAATGTCCATGTGAGTCTGACCTTAGTTACATATATAAAAAGATGCTCTAAAGTTTCATACATATAAATCTAGCCTCTGTGATGTTATACATGTATTTTATAGCATTTCATTGTGTTTTCTAGTCCATCTGAAACTTTGTCAACTGGTTGGGAGAACTTTCAGAATGATTCCCAAGAGGAATCTCTGGCTGAGATCAAAGTTGACACTTCAGAGTTACCATTGATCACTTCCTCAAGTGGCGAACAAGTCCTGCGATTTTATTGGCTGGATGCCTATGAAGACCCATATAACACTCCGGGTATATATTAGGACCTTTTATTAATTTATGTCAGAAAAGTTCAAAACCACGAAGAATTCAATGTTTTCTGTTTAACGAACATGTAGCTGAGATTTTGAAGGATTCATTTTACTATCATAGGGACAGTTTTCTTGTTTGGGAAAGTTTGGATAGAAAAAGCCAAGGTCTATGTGAGTTGTTGTGTGACAGTGAAGAATATTGAGAGGAGAATGTATGTTCTGCCAAGAGCAACAGTAAGTATTTTACTGTATTTTTCACTCCAAAAGTAGATACTTTTATGCATGTAGAGCATAGTATCCAACACACATTCTAGATGAAATAAAAGCTTTCTCCTACATGTCCTTAATACATAATTTCAATATTTTTGTAAAAAGGGGGGGGGTGGGGTTACTTACATGTAGAATCCTGGATTAAATAACGTAAACGTTCCTTTTCTTGCATACTGATTTTCTGTTTTGCTTTGGTTACATATGTCACCTGTAGGGAGACACTTAATTTTTGGTCCTGGTATGGTGTTTGAGCTTTGTTCTAAATGCTTTCTTTCAGAGAAAAAATACAAAGACAGGAAATGACACAGGAATAGATGTCACTATGGTGGATGTTTACACAGAATTCACAGAGAAAATTGTAGAAAAATATAAAATACCAAAGTTTAAATCCAGGGTGAGTCTCACAGACTATGCATGTATAATATTCCCAAAAAATGAAGAGCCAAAGATATATTGCATCCATCGCTAAAGTAAGATTGATAATATGTTCTCCATCATATTAACAAATAACTGTAGTTAAAGGGGGAGGAAATAAGCACCTCCTTCAAATTTTCCTGGTCTTAGAACCTCTGTCAATCATCTGAAATTAAGCCTGGGATTGGATACTTTGATTTGATTGACATTTAGTTTGCTGCTGTTGTGTATATCTTGTGTACCTTGTCTGGAGATCGTACTGACCATCGAATTAACTTTCAGGCTTTTGATGCCTATCGCACATGCCAACGTCATAAAGAAGCCATCAAATCGTTCTTTTCTTTTTTTAATTCATAAGAATATGCCATAAATATAATCAATCTATCAAATAATTAAATAAATGACAAGAAAAATCATGGCTATATAATACTTATTATAAATTTTTATAAGGGATGATTTCATATCACGATTACAATCGATGATTTTAATTTCCGTGTCAAAACATGAGTTAACGTACATTTATTCCTCCATTAATTAACAAAATAAACCGACCTGCATTTTAAGCTAGTATCATGGAATTAAATAAAATTATTTTTCAAAACAAGTATGACAACACTGTAACATTGTTCATGAGTCAAACAAATTTATATAAGACAAACCGCTTTTCTTCGGGACATGGTGACGAAGTTATGGTATAATAATGTTTTAGAAGAGAAATTACTTGGAATATAACATCTTGCTTTGTATCTAATGTTTGAAATTAATAATGAATCCCGAAAGAAAAAAAAAGATGCAGATGATTCTTTTCCCGTTTCATAGCTGTCGGGGAATCAACCCCGGTCCGAAGCCCTGGCCATTTTTACCGACCATGCGTTATGGAAAAATCAAGTAGGGTTTATCTTAAAAAGATATTTATTTAGACAATAATATGTCTACTTCAACATTTTATTCTCAAAACATCGTTTCTAAGTTTCATTGTTATTTACCGAGAGACTGTTTTATGATTCACTTTCTTCTTTCGTTTTGCGTAGACGGCGTGTAATTTGAATTACTTCCCTTTTTGTCGCCAGATTACAACGACAGATTTTGGTGCTAAATGTATTTTCATTATAACTCTTTATTAAGAAACATACCGTATATAAAAAATGTCGAATTATTAAAATATCAATTATTTTAAAAGAAAGAAATTGAGAAGGATTCTGTCTGCAAAAAAAAGAAGCTTTATTTCACATTTCAATTCATGAGCTTAACATTTAAAAAAAACGGCCTCGGTTTACAAAGTCGTAGGAAAACGCATACAGGTAATACACTCAGGGGCTCAGGTAACATCCTGTGTATATAGGTAGTATACACAAGCCAGCGTCGTTCCCTCGGGGCTTCTCAGCCACTTCGATTAAGCTCCGACCCACACCAAACTTACCTGAGGAAAACCGTTCCTGCATGTTTTTTGCAAATATGCAGACTTATTTACTTTAAGTAATGTAATTATTAGGGCCCCGCAAGGATTTGCGGGTGCCCTATAGTAATCAGTCTGTCTGTCTGTCTGTCTGTCTGTCTGTCATTCTTCCGTCCACAAATTTTCTGTTTTTTCCTAATAACTTTTTTTATGGTCGCCCAATTAAGATCAAATTTTGTATGGTAGTTCAATAGGCAGAAAGACATATTTTGATGCTAAGTTTGTTTCTCTATGTCCCCTGGTTTGGAGCTGGGGTGGTGGGTAGATTCCTTAACTTTATATAAGAATGCATTGGCAAAGAGAGATAACTGTTGAAGATGTTGCCATTGTAAATGAATGCTGCTATGAGTCCCTTGGGATTAATTAGCTTTCCTCCTGAAGAAAATCCAAAGCATTATCTTTATCTGCATTGAGATGAATTACCACCTCTGTCTGCAAATGAAGTTTGTTTTAAAGTTAAGTCAATTTTGAATGCTGTGAGCACTCTGAAATGAGGATTTAAATATAAATATTTATACTTTACTTTTTCATTGAATTTTAAAAATATGAAATATATTAAAGAGGATATATTTTTTTATTTTTACCTTTTTTCCCTCTATGTAAATTCAAGAATATTTTTAAGGTAGTTGTACAAAAACCCCATTCAAATAATACTGAAAAAGTTCTAAAGTTTTAATTTTAGAAGCTAGATATTGATGAGAGAGAAGTAAATTTATCCCTTGAGATTAATTATCTAAGCCTGCTGCAGAAAATTTAGTAGGTTTGTCTTTATCTGTCACTTTAAGATTAATGAAAACCTTTGTCTGCAACTGATGTTTGTTTTGAAGTTAAGGTCAAGCCTTCATGATATTTGCATTCATTGCAAATGAAGGCTGTTAGTTGTTCTTTTTTGCCTAATGTAAGTAATAGATAAACCATACAATTTTGACTGTTTTCAAGGATATTATTTACAGGTTTCTGAATATTCAGGAATTATCTTGAAATTTTAAGAATACAGTTGCCGTTGCTTATTCTTCGTACATTTTTTAATCATTCCGCAAGCTGCACACTTATAATTCTACCCCATGGCGGGGCCCTTGCTGACCGGTCAGTTTTCTAGTTATTTCTGCATAGAGACCATAACCTTTAATGGATGACAATGTGTAATAAATGGAAAGTATGAAAATTATTGACTTCTGTCATAGTAGCAAATACCACATACTTTTGGTAAATGTATCTTACTTTCATTATCTTTGTGTATTATTATTTGAAAACCCTTTTTGCAGAAAGTAACCAAGCAGTATGCATTTGAGAAAGCTGAGGTCCCAGTGGAGTCCGATTACCTAGAGATCAGATATGGGGTAAATATCAAAATGTTGAATGGAATATTTAAATTTTACATCATTTGCATATTTAGAACCAACCTATTTTCTATTAAATTAAAAAGAAATGCACATTTACTAATATTTTGATGACTTTATGATACAGGCAGACATACCTCCTCTACCCAGAGATATAGAAGGAGAGACATTTAGCAATGTATTTGGTACCCATACTTCTTGGTAAGACAGTTAAATGATCAAGAACAAGTATTGTTACAGATTATAGAACTTACCTAAAGGAAATTCATGCTTGCATTGAATATGTGTGATGCTGAAATAAGTGTATTTTATTTTGAATTTCAGCTTGGAGCTATTGCTGATTGATTCAAAAATGAGAGGACCTGGATGGTTAGATCTGAAGTTACCACGTAAGTTAGTTTGCTGTATGAAATGTGTTGTATGTAGACAACACAGAGACATGTAAAAGAAATGGATAGTGACATAGTTTGTTAAATTAAATGTATTTGTCTTCTCCAGAACTGGTCAATCCTCCAGTCAGCTGGTGCAAAATGGAGGTAAATTTATTTTACATATACATGTATATATATATATTGGCAGAACTTTTTAAATACAACTTCAAGTGTTATCTCAGTGAAAAATTTGAAAAGGGTATCTTGCTACACTTACATGTTACATTTTCCATCAGAGGTTGTTACTATTTACAGGTCAGTATTGGGAGACCAGAGTACCTGTCTGTGATAAATGATCAAAACCTGACCCCACCCCCTCTGGTTGTCATGACGCTGAACCTCAGAACCCTCCCCAATCACAAAACTCATCAGAATGAAGTAAGTAGGAGTTCACATATTAACAGCTTACTTTCTGGTTTTGAAAAGTGAACAGAACTTGTAACAATTCTTTAAATTTGATCTTCAGATTGTGGCAGCTACATGTCTCATTCAGGAAACATTTAACATTGATAAACCTGCTCCCAAAACTCCATTCCAACAACACTTTTGTGGTGAGATGTTTTACACCTCTTGATTTTGACATGATTAACTATACCTCTACTTTGAATACATGTAAGATACTTAGATAAACTCAAAATAACCCTTCGTTTTCTTTTAGGTCTAACAAAGCCAAGTGATAGTCTCTTTCCATTTGATTTCCGAGAAAAGCTTCAAAAAGAGGTATTTAACCTGTAGCTTATGTTGTAAATGTAGAAAAATGAAATTCCTTAGAAACTTGGTGTGCTGAATTTTCATGTAAAATGTCATTACAGGGAAAGAAGTTGAGAGTAGAAATGCTGCCGACTGAGCGAGCTTTAATGGGATTCATTCTGGCCAAGATTCACAAAGTGGACCCTGATGTTATTGTGGTAGGTCTATGTTAAATAATAGAACTGAAAAGAAAAAAAAGATCTTAGTCCCACCTTCATTGTTAGAGATACATTTTCTAAGGAATACATATTTTAAAACATTCGCTGTTAAATATGATTTTGGGGATAGAAATAATCCATTCAATGCAAATTGCAGAATTTTTATCTAAAATGTGCTTTCTTGTAAACAATAAATCTTGAATGGGAAAAATGCCTTTATATTGATACATTGAAATGTTGCTATTTTTTTTGTAGGGACATGATATCTTTGGATTTGACTTGGATCTGATCCTTCACAGAATTAATGCTAACAAAGTGCCTCACTGGTCAAAGATTGGGAGACTAAAAAGAACAAAGATGCCAAAATTATCTGTAAGATGTAGTAAATTACAATATTTTAAACCTGATTTTAAAGAAAAATGTATTTGCAAAGTAAACTTGTTAAAATCAAAATGTTTCAGATTCATCAATGCTCTTCATATTTTGAGCATGTTGGATGATGGTCAAGTATCTTTGCATTCCTTAAAATATAGTGTGTAAAAGAAGGCTCCACATCTAAAACAGCATTGGGTCAAATTTGTTCAATATTTCTAATTTTGCATGCACAGCCATGCAAAGAGGTTTGTTTCAGGCTTCACATCTGTCAAATTCTGATATAAATTCTTCCTTGTCCTATTTCAGGGTGCTGGACACCGAGGTTTTGCTGATAAAACTGCAGCATGTGGTCGACTGGTGTGTGACATCAAACTCTCAGCCAAGGAGCTGATTAGATCTCGTAGTTATGATCTCACAGAACTGGCTAATGTCATACTGAAAGCAAAGAGACTAGAACTGGATTATGATCAAATACACCACATGTATATGTAAGTCCATCAAGGTACATGTATTTAAAGGGATTTCAGGATTAGGAATCTGTATTCATTATTTTCTGAAAATCACATTTTCATTGTAGGTCATCACATCAATTGCTGCAGCTGCTAGAACTTACTCTGATGGATTCCACGTACATCCTACGTATTCTGTATGAACTGAATGTTTTACCTCTAGCCTTGCAGATAACTAACATCTGTGGAAATGTTATGGTAAGGCTTTCAAATTGTGTTGATAAAGGTCATAAAGATGTTTTGGACAATAGAAGTTTAATTATGTTATTTAATGTACCTGGTATGATTTTATTTTTGTGTTTCAGACAAGAACTCTCTTAGGAGGAAGGTCAGAAAGAAATGAGTATCTTCTTCTACATGCCTTTACTGAAAAAAATTTCATTGTCCCAGATAAGGAGTACAAAAAAGTAACTGTGGTGAGCATTTAGGATGTACAATTAGCTATCGGCATAATCTCTTAATATAAATGTAAATTTTCTCTAATAACTAGGCATTTTAAACTTTGATATAGCAGCAAAAAGAGACGCTAGATGATGATGAAGCAGAGGATGTTGGGAAGGGAGGAAAAGCCAGCCGCCGTCGTAAACCTGCATATGCTGGGGGTCTTGTTTTGGAGCCAAAGAAAGGTAAACTTTATAAGCCATTTTAATCAGAAATTCATTACTGAAGTTCTCTTGTCTTGTTTATTTTATTTTTTTTTTAATCATGTTTTGCATTTGTTTAAGATAATGTATCCACATTTTAAAAGGTCACCTGAGATAATACTATCTGTTTTGATTCACTGTCGGTCATCAACTCTTAGATATTTTCATTCGCTTCTCTGAAACCTCTGAACCAATTTCAGCCAATTTTGGCATACATGATTTAAGAATAAAGAGAAATAAAAGTAAATTTCCTGCTGTTCTTGTTTTAAAACTGAAAGATAAATGAGATGTTTTTCTGATCCAGGTTTCTATGACAAGTACATCTTACTACTGGACTTCAACAGTCTGTACCCCTCAATTATTCAGGAGTATAATATCTGTTTTACCACAGTCAGCAGAACAGCTGTACAACAGGTATGTCTTAGCACACAGTCATAAAACCTACTAATATTAGCAGTACATACCTTAGATTTTACACTCAAAAGAGAGAGTGTTTAGAACTTTTTAACAGAATATAAAACTTTCTTATAGACCTTGCTCATTCCTTTGGCTAAAAAGTCATATAAGTTTAAAAGAAATCTAAATACATGTACATGTATATTATATATTTTTGTCCTGTCCTCCTCAAGATAAACATTGATGAACATTTTTGAAAGAGAGGAAAAATTTGAGAATGTATTAGTTTATTAGTACAAATTAGTTTCTAACTATTCTTAGTTACCACATTATGTCTGTATTTTAAATACAGGAAGATAAAGCTGATGATGAAGACCCGCTGATTGAACTTCCAGACAAGGACCTAGAGCCGGGAATCCTGCCAACAGAGATCCGTAAACTCGTGGAGAGTAGACGACAGGTCAAACAGCTGATGAAGGGAGACATCTCAAACGACCAGTACATACAGGTATCAAAGAATTGTACAGAGCAATCAAGCATGTGAAATATTCAGTATATTAGTTCCATCACTGTGTGAGTAACCTGTACTTTTTGGTTCTTCTCAAATCTCAAACTTGAATAACTGAATTGTCAACTGACGTGAGGCATGGGGAGTTTCTTTTAGATACACAACAAAAAATTAATGTTTGATAGGGGGTTTATTTAATGTTAGAGAAACAAAAAAAAGGATCACTGCACTGGGACGCTGAAACTTACAGCACTATTGGGAGAATTCACATTATCCTCTTTGCTTATCTGGTAGTTAGAATAGTTTTCAAAGTACCACTCAGATAGCAAACATTGTTGTGTCTTCAGGACAATTTATTGTCTTTTTTTGACATTTCAGTATGACATCAGACAGAAGGCTCTGAAGCTGACAGCTAACAGTATGTATGGCTGTCTGGGATTCAGTCACTCCAGGTTCTTTGCTAAACCTTTAGCAGCACTCATCACAGCAAAGGGGAGAGAGGTCTGTATATCATTAAATAAAGTTGTCATTGAAAGAAAGAAAATATTACAAAAACATTGAAAACGAGATCTATACTGTCTATAAAAAGAAAAAACAAAAACATTTTGAAAATCCTGGAGCAGCACTTATTGATTAAATTTTTGATTTTGCAGATTTTAATGAAAACTAAAGACTTGGTAGAATCTGTAAGTTGATTTGTTTTATTTTAACAAATTGAAATTTTCATTTTATCAAGGACCCACAGCAAAATTATATGTAAATAATACAGATATTATGTTTCTTTCTCCCAGATGAACTTGGAGGTAATTTATGGTGACACGGATTCCATCATGATCAACACAAACTGTACTGACCTTGACATGGTCTACAAAGTAGGAAACAAGGTCAGTGTTTTTCTCTTCCAACATCTACATGTAAGGTTTAAATTTGTCCAACACATTATTAGAGAAAATGAAAGTACAATGTACAGTAAAATGCACTTATAATTAAGTAACAAGGGACCAGCAATTTTGTTTTGTTATAAGCGTAATTCATATTATCTGTTATGTTTATGATATATTTTCATGTTACAGGGATTGAAAATCAATTTGTTATGAGTGACAATTTGTTGGAAGCATGTTCACTTTAACCATGTTTTACTGTAACATATAAGAAAGAAAATATTGAAATATTAGGGAAAGTTAAATTAAAATAAAAGTTGAAAGTGTTTCATGGTGTTTAACAGGTGAAATCGGAGGTGAACAAGCTATACAGGCTGTTAGAGATTGACATTGATGGAGTGTTCAAGTCTATGCTGTTACTGAAGAAGAAGAAGTATGCTGCCCTCAGTGTGGTCAAAGGTCCAGACGGCAAGTACATAGAACACAAGGAACTGAAGGGACTGGATATTGTCCGCAGGGACTGGAGTGACCTCGCCAAGGAGGCTGGAAAGTAAGTGGCGGATCAAACCTAATTTGTTTTCAGGATATCTCACACACATAGATACGTGTCACATTACTTCAATACAATAAAATAACATCAAAAAATTCTCCCTCAGCTTCATATACAAAATGTATATGTGTTTTATTAGGTCACCTGAGTTGCTATCTGTTTTCGTCCGTCGTCGTGCGTCGTTTGTCGTGCGTCGTTCGTCGTGCGTTAACATTTGAACATTTTCAGCTTCTTCTCTGCAACCACTTAACCAATTTCAATCAAATTTGGCACAAAGCATCTATGGGTGAAGGGGAACAAAAATTGTGAATTTCATGATCCCTGCCCCCCTGGGGACTGAGGGGTGGGGCCAAAACCACTAAAATTAATGCAATCTTTAAAAATCTTCTTCTTTACTCCTGGACATCAAGCAGTCAAACTGTTTGCATGATTGTAATCAGCAATAAGTCCTCTAGCAAAATTGTGAAATTCATTTCTTTGAAAGTCTTTTTCTCTGCTCCTGGGTATTAAATAAACCAACTAAGTACATAGTTATGATGAGCAAGAGTGCCTCTACCGAAATTGTGAATTTTATGGCCCCAGGGTCAGGGGTTCTTGTTTAAGGGTGGGGCTCTATTGATTATATAGTGAAAATGCATTATTTCTTTGAGAATCTTCTCTGCTCCTGGGTATTAAATAAACCAACTAAGTACATAGTTATGATGAGCAAGAGTGCCTCTACCAAAATTGTGAATTTTATGGCCCCAGGGTCAGGGGTTCTTGTTTTAGGGTGGGGCTCTAATGATTATATAGTGAAATGCATGAATTCTTTAAACATTTTATCCTTTGCTCCTGGTTAATATGCTAATGATCTAATTACATATTTAAGGCCAGGATTTATTTTATTTTCAGTTTTACAAACCCTCCGCTCAAGGTTTTGAATTTTCAGAAAAAAATAATTTTTTTTTTCTTTCCGATGTCAAATTTGAGTCGGGATCGAAATTTCAAATTTACGAACTCGCACTTCCGGTTTTACGATTAATCAGCGGATAAATAAAGCTAGATCTGAGAAGATAGCTTAGTTTAGTGTAAAATTCATCGATAAGAGTGCCATTTAAAACGTTTCACCCGTTCAAAGGACAAATAAAATGCTGACGACTTTGTTGCACAATGACATGCTGGTGAGATAATTATGTATTCGTTTCAAAAGTGTAAAAAAAAACTGTAAATTATTTTCCTCCCCAAGGTTTGAAACTGCCCGTGGTAGCTATTGCATATTGCCAGGGACATTGTTTAGATCTCTGTTATAGCTTACAGTCTAAGCATCATTCTTCAGAAAAGGGTTGCTTATGCATCAGATGTAATGAATAAAGCTATGGGAGAAGTGAAGTCCATTTGAGGAAGAAATAAACAATAACCTGAAGAAATAAAAAAAAATTCAACTATTAAAAGGCAAGAATATACAAATATATACAGGCATGTAGTATCATTTGTATCAGCCAGAAAAATTATTTTACACTTAATTGAAAAAATGTTGACTCTCCTCCCCAATACTCCCTGTCTGTTTTATGATAGGAATTATAATTTTATGCATCAAGTAAATTTTATAACAACATCTACACATTCACCTAACACATATTTAAAAAGAATTAAGATCTATTGAAAGACTTTTAAAGAATTGATTTTTAAAAATATATTTTGATCAACATCACAAAATTTATATAACTGGCCCAGACTGGCAGATGATGAAATAAGCAATTAAATGTTCTACTTTCCTATTTATCAGCATTATGTGTCCAGTGGTAATGAGCCTATTAGAATAGCATAAAAAAGAATGTACAAATGTTAATAATTGATTTATCAAAAAAAAAATTATTTCCTTCTCCTTCAGGACTTTTTTCTACTCATGTTCATAACTAAACCTAAACATAAAAAAAATGCTGGCCTTATAATGAAGAAAGGGGCCTCTTTCAAAATAGGTAATGTCAGGGCTGCTGGGTCAGGGGTACCATGGGGGTACTTTGACTAAAAATAAATTAATGCTTTGAAATCTGCCCTTTGATAAGCAGTGGTGCCTCTTTCAAAATTTCGTGGCTTTTGGATTAAAACACGAACCAAATACAATCGCTGGAAAGTTGTTACATGATACTCAGGTGACCTATAAGGCCCGTGGGCCTCTTGTTTCCATTATTTCCATATTTGTAGATGGATGTATGGTTATGTCATAATTTGTGGCTCTGTAATAACAATTTATATGTATTGGTGAAAAAGTGTCATTACAAAAGATGTTGGTTAAGATTAAAGATTATATTACAGCTTTGTTGTGGAACAGATTCTGTCTGGAGAATCCAGGGAGACCATTGTGGAAAATATTCATGCTAAGTTGATGGAAGTTGGGGAGAAGGTCAAGAATGGGCAGATACCTATAGAAATGTACCACATCACCAAGGTACCTGTCATGCTTATAGACTGATACACATTAGTTTACCTTGTAAATGCTCAGATTTTGGCAGTCTTCGAAATGAAGCGGTAGCCTGATGACCGAGGCTAGTAAAATCTGGATCGGGCTACCAAAAATTATTTACGCGCATGCCCGATGGGCTAGTTAGTAAATTTCTGGTGACGATTTTTAAGTATGATTCCTTTTATAAAATATCAAGAAGGGCTATCCCAGGTCAGTGATTCACGAACAAGAGGGCTCTTGCAGAAGAAATAAAATTTGGTTCACAAAATGAAGTACGTAGAATCAAAGCGTCAGCGAAATTGGCTGGAAATCTGACCATGGACTGAATACACCTGTACTACGAATTACAGAAATGCCCCTAGGAATCACCAAAACACCCCTAATTTTCTTATATTGAATAAATAAAAGAGTTATAAATATATGATATCAACTGTTCTAAAACCTAGATACATAGTTAAATTTTCATAATCTTACTGTAAGTATTTTTATACCCCCTTCGAAGAAGGGAGGGCATATTGCTTTGTTGCTGTCTGTCGGTCCATTTAGTTTCTGTTCATTTTCTGTGCAACCGTTGCACATACTGAAATGAAATTTGGTATACATATATATCACATGAATATCTAGGTCAAATTCTAATTTGGTTACGATCGCACCATTTTTGACAAAGGTATGCCCCTTGGACTTAGAAAAATTTCAATTATTTGTAGATACCAAATTTCATTTTCTTTGCAACTAATGTACATACTAAAATGAAATTTGGTATACAGATATATCACACTAATGTTAAGGTCAATTTTTGTTTTGGGTACAGTCGCACCATTTTTGACAAAGGTATGCCCCTTGGACTTAGAAAAATTTCAATCATTTGCAGTTTCCGTTCATTTTCTTTGGAGAGGTTGCACATATTAATATGGAATTTAGTATACAGATTAGTCAGATAAATATCTAGGTCAAGTTCTGTTTTGGGTACGATCGCACCATAATTGACAGAGTTATGCACCTTGGACTCTGAAAAATTCCAATTATTTGCAGTTTCCGCTCATTTTCTTTGGAGAGGTTGCACATATTGAATTGGAATTTAGAATACATATTAGTCAGATGAATATCTAGGTCAAGTTCTGTTTTGGGTACGACCGCACCATAATTGACAGAGTTATGCCCCTTGGACTTAGAAAAATTCCATATTTTTGCAGTTTCCGTTGATTTTCTTGGAGAGGTTGCACATAATGAAATGGAATTTAGTATACAGATTAGTCAGATGAATATCTTGGTCAAGCTATGTTTTGGGTATGATCACACCATTTTTAACAGAGTTATGCCCTTTTGGACTTAGAAAAATTCCAATTTGTGGGGGAGGGGGGCATAAGTGTTTTACAAACATCTCTTGTTTGACAGAGTTATGCCCCTTGGACTGAGAAAAATTTCAATTTTTTGCTGTTTCTGTTCATTTTTCTTTGCAACCGTTGCACATACTAAAATGAAATTTGGTATACAGATATGTCACATTAATGTCTAGGTCAAGTTCTGATTTGGTTACGATCGCACCATTTTTGACAAAGTTATGCCCCTTGGACTTAGAAAAATTTCAATTATTTGCAGTTTCCGTTCATTTTCTTTGCAACCGTTGCACATACTGAAATGAAATTTGGTATACAGATACGTCACATGAATATCTAGGTCAAGTTCTGATTGGTTACGATTGCACCATTTTTGACAGAGTTATGCCCCTTGGAATTAGAAAAATCTCAATTTTTTGCAGTTACCGTTTTTTTTTTCTTTGCAACCATTGCACATACTGAAATGAAATTTGGTATGCAGATTTATCAGATGACTATCTAGATCAAATTCTGTTTTGGGTACAATTGCGCCATTTTTGACAGAGTTATGCCCTTTTGGACTTGGAAAAATTCCAATTAGGGGGGAGGGGGGCATAAGTGTTTTACAAACATCTCTTGTTTATTTAAAGATGTGCATGTCACACTGTTAACTGATGCAGGAAAGTGTTTAAAACAATTACTTAAAGTGATTTTGAACGTTTAGTAATCAAATTGAATTAGATCAAGAATGCAAATGTGATCGCACTTATTAAAACGTCATTTGTTCATTTGTTATTACTCTTGAGTTGGGCTAGTAAAATTTCGTTTGGGCTACCAAATTTTATATTTTCACTTGCCCTACGGGCTTGTAGTCGGAAAAGTTAAGAGCGAAGACTGTTTTGGTATGAATTTAGAGCTTCTGTGATTTTACAGTTACTATCAAATTGGATAATGAATGAATCACAATGTTGAAAAATGCATTGTCAAAAAACCTGTCGCTCTTATATGCATTTAAGATTTTGCCATGCTTAAACTCTGTAAAAATAACATTTCTGTGTGCATGCAAGCTTGTAAAAATTTAAAAAAAAAACTGTGAATGAAAGGCATTTTTCCAGTGAGATTGCATTTTACCATAAATGAAAATTGAAAAGTAGTGGATGTTTTCAGAAAATTTACAAGACTTTCTAACTTTAAGACTGTTATTTTCAGCAACTAACTAAGAATCCTGAGGATTACCCAGACAAGAAGAGTCTGCCCCATGTACAGGTGGCCCTCCGAGTCAACAGCAAGGGAGGGAAGAAAATGAAGGCAGGGGACACGGTGGCCTACATTATTTGTGAGGTAAAATCCATGGACAATATCAAATCAAGACTTTCCATGTTCATATTCCTATCTTTTTATCACTGAGAAAGTTTATTTTATTATATATATATATATTATATGACTATAAGATATTTGCTTCATTTGTTGATGAATATATGATGATGTTTCTATATTTAAGGATGGGTCTTCCTTGGCGGCCTCTCAGAGAGCCTACCATCCTGAAGAATTAGCAAAGAGTGACACACTGACAGTGGGTAAGTTGTCAGATGAAACATTAAAAAAAAATTACCCGAAAAAACAAACTAAATTTTACTCTAAAAAGGGGTAAATTGTACACATTATAACTTCTGAAGTTATAACCACTGCTTTACATTTCTTTCAGACATCAAATACTACCTCTCTCAACAAGTACACCCAGTTGTGTCGAGATTATGTGATCCTATAGAAGGAACAGATGCAGCACATTTAGCAGAATGTCTAGGTAAGTATGCCCAGTTGTACCTCCTATGGGTTTCAAAACTTTTGTTTATCCAATTTATGAAAAGCAAGTACATGTTTGGAGCAAATACAAACATATAAATGTAGATGTACATGTATATCAGCAACAACTTAATTAAATCCCAAGAAGAATAACTGCATTTTGTGGGAAAAAATTGCAAAAAAAGTTGAGAGTTGTTGCCCTTCTCGTCACATTTTGTACTAAGTTTATGTTAACTTCTCTTCGGCTCTAGGTCTGGACCCCTCAGGTTATAAACATACTGTTCATCATTATGATGACGAAGAAGAAGCCTTACTGAATGGAGCTGAGATCTCTGATGAAGAGAAGTATAGGAACTGTGAGAGATTCAAATTTACCTGTCCAAGTCCTAACTGTAAACGAGAAATCATTGTGGATTCTGTCTTTAAAGGAGTTGTAAGTACCATACAGGAAAGCAAGGAATTTTAAAATTATTATTAACTTTATTACAGTCATTAGAATGCGAGTTAAGTGACACAGATGATGTTTTGTTATCATGCTAGTCTTTTTCCACATCTACAGAATCGGTGGGCATATCCAACTTAACTAAGTAAAAGTACCTTATGGTGTTCAGGATTCAAATTTAACAAAGGCCCATACACCCTACCTCTTTTTCAAAGGGAGGAAATACTGGGTAAAAGAAACAGTAAGGATCATTGATTTAAACATCTCTAGACTCACACAGCTAGAAATGAAAAAATTGCAGTACTTAATTGGAAGTTTCCTTATATTGCACATAATCAAATTTGTTTAAACCATAACTTCTGGTCAGGATTGGACCCCCAAGTTTTAAATAGAAATTTATAGCAAAATCTTCAAATATCTTCTTCTTAGTAACTATAGGTTTATAGAATGTCAAAAGTAACAGCATATTCATTTTCTGAACACTTGTTCAGAGTATGAACTCTGAAGAGAGATTGGGCCACAAATGGAGACCATGAGACCTACAGTCTTGAGTCTTCCTGTTCTAATATACATAATTCTAATGCAATTGTTTTGTAAGACACGTTTTGATTGGCTGATGCACTGATGTTTGAAGCAGTAAAACGAGCATTAACGAGGCAGTAAGCTTTTCATTGTGACTTCATAATAGAGCGACGCAAAAATATGCTTCATGACATATTTTATATAACGAAACTCAACATAATAAGATGTAAACAACAGACAAATGCATGGATTGCATTAGAATGGGAATAACTGATCTTCTAATTTGGTATTTGCGACCATTAAATAAGCATTAATGGTTGAAATACCAAATAAGAAGATAGTTATTCCCTAATTCTATAGTAATACTTATAGAATTTCTTAAAACATTCCTTGATAAATACTTAAAATTGTTTATTTAATTACATTTGAAGGAGCAGTTCACAGAATGTTCAATCAGGATATGTCCAAATAATGAATGTAAAACTGATTTGAGGAAACACATCCCATACATCTGTAATAGACTTCAAATGGACATAAGGAGACACATTCAAAAGTACTATCAGGTAAGAATTGATGCACTTTGCAGTACAATGATAATGGACCCTTTTGATAAGATTAAGAGTTTAATTTTTTGTGTATGATCAGGGCTGGCTGAAGTGTGAGGATGCTGCCTGTGGGACCGTGACAAGGAGAGTTCCCCTGACCTTCCAGCGAGGGCATCCGGTGTGCTATGTGTGTCACAGAGGTCTGATGCATCCTCTGGTAAGACATTTTGAATCCCCTGTTTAAAAGTTTTTATGAATAAAAACAAGTATTGAATCTGAGATCTTTGTGTTTCCTTGATTTAACAATTGAGTACAGCATTAATGTTAAAGAAAGAAACAGATGACAATTTACAGACCTTTTAAAAGTTTATTACTTTTGCATTATATTCCTTATCATTTTTCATGTACATACGTGTTACAGGTCACATTGTTTCTGTTTTAGTACACAGACACCATGCTGTACATGCAGCTATGCTTTTATGAACATATTTTTGATGCAGAGAGAGCTTTAAAAGCTTTGGCAGATGGTTCTAAAGAAAGAAGTAAGTAAATTGTGATAGCATGTAGGATTAAATTGCCCATTTATCAAAATTCCTAAAAAGTTGTTTGAAAGAATTAAAAGGGAAAGAAAACAAGGATCCCTTCAAAAAATTCTTTCATTCTTAAAGATTAAATTTTCAGGTGAAGTTTGGCAGGGTCCCATGTATGCTATTATTTGTATATGCTTTATCAGATGATAAATGCTGGGTTCCAAAGACCTTTTGTAATATTTACCATGCACATGTGCAATAATTCTCACATAATAAGGAAAAAGGCAAATATTTTTCAGAGTGAATAGCTTAGGAAGTCTTTCTTTTACTGTTACAGATGCTGCTTCAGTAAAGATGAAGGAATGTAGAGCCGAGTACGACCAAATTAAGGATGTAGCGGCCAGAGCCATCAGAAGAAGTGCTTACTCAGAAGTCAATTTAGACCAACTGTTTCAGAACACCTTCCAGATTAAACCACGCCAACATCCGATGTCATCGTGACTTTGATCAGCAATCCTTTCCCTTGTATTCTCAGGAAAGAAGCTTCAGTGCTCCCTTCTCAAGGCCTTTAAATTGCAAGTCTATTGTGATGGTGCAAGATTTGAACCTTGACTAACATGTATGTACTGTAAGCATGGTTATTAATTATGCCTATTAGTACCAGTCATATTAAGCATGGGTTTATATCCACAATACCAGATTAAGGTATTGTTAAAACTTAAAAAAATGTTTTTAAAGGAGGTATGCAGGGGATATTTATGTCAATTTTCTGATCTTGTACTGTAAACGTATTAATTTGGCTGTGTATTCTTTTTAGCTGCTTTGGCGGAAGGCAGCAACCCCTAAATCAAGTACAACGTTAAATGTCTTACACACATAAATAAGAAAATAAAGAAATGCGCTAAAACAAATCTAAGCTAACTTATTATAAAGTCAATTTCTGCCAAATATCGTACACGCTAAATATAATACATTTACAGTATTTTGGAAAAACTATAAATCTGTCTGTGCAAATTTTTATTGTACATTATGCAGTGTATGACAGTAAGGCATATACATTATATATTGCATCATGAACTAGACCTTTTGAATTCAATTCATTGTCATTGATTGAATTATTTCCAAGTTTGTTCGCATTTTCCGACTCACAAAACAAGATGTTTGGAAGAAATTGTTGATAATTTGGTGATATGCTGTATTTAATTAATGAAAGCACTTTATTGCTAGAAATGTATAAAATTGATATTTTTACCTGTATTTTTTTTCTCCATTTAATTACAGTTTGTGAATATCTTCAAACTTGTATATTATAAAGTGCAATTACATGTAGGAATAAATTATTAAACACTTTTATGATTTAGTTTTATGTTGTTTTCCTTGTGCAGTGTATGAATTAATGTATCATTTAATATAGGATGTGTAAATGAACTGATGTGACCTTGACCTTTGACTTTCTGCCCCCCCCCTATTGTGAATGCGAGTTGACATAAAATTTCATTTGTCTCTGTCAGTCCATATGTCACAAAAACTTTAACCTTGGCCATAATTGAATAAGAAGTGAGAGTTTCATATTACATATGTATATGTGTACTACCTGTGATAACACATTCTAAATACATTTTTTTTTTACCCCTTGACCTTGAAGTTTGACCTACTTATCAAAAATCAAATATTATTTTAAATTAGCCATAACTTTTTAATTACTAGTAGAAGAGATATGGCTTTCAAGATGTGTATTACCTGTGACAAGACCTTTATCTAAATACACTTTAAATTTTTTCGTGACCTTGAAGTTTGACCTACTTTGCAAAAACTTGAATCATGGTCACAACTAGAATGAGAAGAGATGAGACTTTCATATTTAACATGTATATTGCCTGTGAGAATCCCTCTGAATACAGTATGATGTTTGACCCTATGACCTTGAACATTGATATTTGACCTACTTTTTAAAAATGTATATTTTTCCTCATAACTTTTGATTGAAAAGAGATAGGGCTTTCATTTTTGATGTGCATTACCTGTTACAGGATATATCAGAGCATGCTATGATTTCTGACCCCTTGACCTTCATGTTTGACCTAATTTTCATAGAAATCAACTTTGATGATACATTTTGGATGATATATGAGAGATTGTTCATGTTTGATACAATATGCCATAAATAATGATATCTTGTCCACAAATAATCTAAAAGCGGGAACCACAATTTTTTGAATTTGCTTGTTCACAGATTTATTTTCAACCCAACTGAAATGTCATCTTTGCTTGCATGCAAAGGGTGAGGATTGATTCAAGAGTGAGTGTATGGCTGTTATATTTTTAGCTCTTCTGAGCCAAAGGCTCAAAGAGCTAATGCTATGGCCATTTGTGCGGTGTGCATAAACTTTTTAGAATATGGGCCATAACTCAAGAACCCCTTGGCCAATCAGTACCAAATTTGTCACAGGGTATCCTTGGCCCAAGGGCTACCATTTATACTAAAATAAGGGTTGAGACCCTTAAACAAGGGGAGATAATCAGGAAAACAAAACCAAAAGTACTGGTTGCTAAAAAATCTTCTCCATAACCACCAGGCAGATTTTCACCAAAATTATATATACAAGGATCAGGATATGTCAAAGATTGAAATTTGCACGGGGAATTACTCTGGGGCAAAGGGCATGGTCTCAAGGTCACTTCAAAGTTGACCTACACTAACAATTGATAAAAACGTGTATATTTTGCTTACTATAAGGACTAGGATCATCAAATCTTGTAAGTTGATGCATCTTATGACTTCACATTATGTGAACTCAAAAGTAGGTCACTGTGACCTACTTTTTAAATTTTGCGGGGATTATTTGAAGGCATATTTTGGACACTTTAAGGCCTATGATCATCAAACTTTGTCAGTTGATGCATCTTGGGCCCTCGAACAATGTCAACTTAAAATTAGGTCATCATGACGTACTTTTTGAACTTTATGACTTATCTTTTTAAAAACATTAAATCCCATTATTTCAGACACTGTGAGGTTTAGATTCATCAAATCTTGTGCTTTGATGCATCTTGGAACCTTAAAACATATTTATGAAAAAGTAGGTCACTGTGACCTACTTTTTGAATTTTGCCGACATTTGTTTCAAATTGTTTAAAACGCATATTTTGATTACCTTCAGACCAACAATCATCAAACTTGGTCAGTATATGCATCTTGGGTCTTTGAAAAATGTCGAACAAAATGTAGGTCACGCTGACCTTCTTTTGACATTTTATGGCTATATTTAAGTATCTTAGGTATTTATTGGCTTAGAATCATCAAACTTTGTGAGTTGATGCATATTTGGTTTTCGGAGAGTGACAACCAAAAAGTAGGTCACAGTGACCTACTTTTGACATTTTATGGCTTTATTTAAGTATCTCTGGTACTTCTTGGCTTAGAATCATCAAACTTTGTGAGTTGATGCATCTCCGGTTTTTTGAGATTGACAACCAAAGACATTTTGTGGCTTTAACTAAGTATCTCAGGTACGTATTGACCTAAAATCATCAAACTTTGTCAGTTGATGCTTCTTGGGTTTTCGGAGATTTTCGACCAAAAAGTAGGTCACAGTGACCTACTTTTGACATTTTATGGCTACATGTATATTGAAGTATCCCAGGCACTTATTGGCTAAGAATCATCAAACTTTGTCAGTTGAGGCATCTTGGGTTTTCAGAGAATGTTGACCAAAAAGTAGGTCATGGTGACCTACTTATGAATATCTCAGGTACGTATTAGCTTAGAATCATCAAACTTTGTCAGTTTAGGGACCTTGGGTTTTCGGAGAACAACGACCAAAAGGTAGGTCACTGTGACCTACTTTTGACATTTTATGGCTATATTTAATTATATCTGGTACTTATTGGCTGGGAATCATCAAACTTTGTCAGTTGAGGCATCTTACAGTTTAATTGAATGTCCAACAAGAAGTAGGTCACAGTGACCTATTTTTGAATATCTCAGGTACTTATTGGCTTAGAATCATCAAATTTTGTCAGTTTAGGCATCTTGGGTTTTTGGATAACGTGTACCAAAAAGTAGGTCACGGTGACCTACTTTTGACATTTGATGGCTATTTTTAATTATCTCTGGTACTAATGGGCTTAGAATCGTCAAACTTTGTCAGTTGATGCATCTTGTGTTTTCAGAGAATGTTGACTAAAAAGTAGGTCATGGTGACCTACTTTTGAATATCTCAGGTACTTATTTAATTGGAATCATCAGTCTTTGTCAAATAATGTATCTTGAGTCCTTAGCAAAATTTCAATCAAAAGGTAGGTCACTGTGACCTACTTAAGTTATTTTATAATTATATTATAATATCTTCAGTCTTAACTGGCTAAATATTATCAAACTTTGTAAGTTGATACATTTTGGGTCTTATGATACTAATAGAGTTGGAGGCTTCTAATAGAAGTGATAGATTGTACAATTTATCAGAAGAGCGATTCAAGGCCCTTGGGCCTCTTGTACAAGATTTTGTCATGACATAACAAATGGAAAAATGTGTTTTTGAATAGGTCCATTCCCAAGTTTCTATTGGATCTACAGGTGTTAGTATGGTAAGATAAGTCATTGCCCAAATTTCCTAGATGACTGACTCAATGAAAGTTCAATAAACTAAAGTTCTTGGTGACCAATTTGCATGGTTGATGCATAAAAGGATACACAAAAAGGGACTTACTTCGGATGCTGAATATGACCTACATTTGCTGAATGAGTGACCAGGTCAAAGTTTTTAGAACAGTTAAGTTCATTCTCAAGTAACGCTAGTCCTATGGCCAAGAAACTTGCATGGGTGATGCTTCTAGGGATACACACTTCCAAACACCCAAGGGATGCTGGATCATGTACATTTTTTTCTTGATGACAAGGTAAGATTTTGAAGCAACTCAATCACGACGTAACTGTAAGCCATATAGTGACGAAACTAGCTTGTATGAAAGTTATGTATATATAGAGAGACGCACACTACTGGACATGCTTCACGTACTGGATCTGACCTATACTTTTGAAATATTTAAAAATGATTCAACTTTTTGGAGAAAGTCCATTCCCAATACCCTAAGCATGTTGGTCCCACTTGCAACGCATGATGCATCCCTATAATTATATGAATGCTCACAAGTAAACTTGATTGATATGCTGCATTTAGCCGACATTATTAAGATGGTTTTTTGTGAGCAGGTTCATTTAAAGGTGATTTTAAGTCGTACTTGGATCAAACACCAAAACCAGGTCAACGGTTTCAAAAAAAGGGGGAGGGGACAGCTCCCTAAAAATAAACCTGACCAAGGCAAAATAAAAAAAATCGTTCATTAATTAACTTTCAAATCCTGTAATCTGCCATTACTCGATCTAGGCAGCGGCAATAAAAAGTGTGTGTTGGGGGGGGGGGGGGGGGGGGGGGGGGGGG
>PRKT01000005.1:1896349-1921525 GCA_003671525.1 Saccostrea glomerata | reverse complement strand
TCTCTCTCTCTCTCTCTCTCAATTAAGCGTGCGCACGTACGCACTTTTATTTAACTTACGGTACTAACTATTTTTGCACGGTCAAAGGGAAGTAACTCTAGTTTGTTGACACCATAAAGCTTCTGACTGGTTCGAAGTTCTACTGTATGTGTTGAGAAAGGGATAGGCAGTGAGAGAAAATGCCTCTCAAAAACATCCCAAAATGTTTGTCACCTCAGCTCCTGCATGTTCTGGCATCCATGGGACATGGAGATGAGATTGGTACTAAATTCTCCGAAAGAAAATACAATTTTTTGTTTAAAATTGCTTTATTTATTTATTGTAACTTGAATTTACTCTGAAAGTCTGAAACATATATTCAACATTTACAAACATTCATAACTATAGTAGAAATTTCTTTTTTTCTAGTATTAGCCGATGCCCATTTTCCATCGTCTTCCATATGCAGGGATGGCCCAATAGAAGTCAGAGCAGATGGTTAGAATTTTATAGAACTCTTGAAATGTTATGAAATATTGAAATAAAAACATTTCAATTAAATCAAGTAGATGTATACCGTAGGCCTTAACATTCTTATTTGTTCATGCTGAGCAGAAATTCAATTGAAAAAAGAAATTCCATAAAAAATTATGCAAAGGCTATTTCAGTATATGACATGTAATCAATTAAACTTCTTAATTTTCATGATTTGCTGGGTTAAATAATGTTCACATCTATGATTTTTTTCCAGTGGAATCAAATTAAAATGAGACTTCTTGGATCAGCCCTGTATACACT
Source organism: Saccostrea glomerata (assembly GCA_003671525.1). Lineage (NCBI taxonomy): Eukaryota > Metazoa > Mollusca > Bivalvia > Ostreida > Ostreidae > Saccostrea > Saccostrea glomerata. The sequence continues at coordinate 1,920,748 of PRKT01000005.1, read as the reverse complement.
CTTACACAGCGTGAATACGGTGCAGATGGAAGAAGTCTCATTATAATATTAGATTGTGATTTTTTCTTACAGGTCTAGATATACCTACTCTTTTGGATGCAATTCTACAGTTGCTCCCCCTTGATACCTATGTTGAGTCTTCAGTAAGTTACACTTGATTTTAGAAATATTTTAATTTAGTAATCATGTTCCATCAGATCATATTTTAAATAAAATTGGAAAATCTGTCGTTTTTAGCTCACCTGAGCCGAAGGCTCAAGTGAGCTTTTCTGATCACATTTTGTCCAGCGTCCGTCTGTCTGTGTGTACGTAAACTTTTCACATTTTCGACTTCTTCTCAAGAACCGCTGGGCCAATTTCAACCAAACTTGCCGCAAAGTATTCTTGGGTGAAGGGGATTCAAGTTTGTTCAAATAAAGGGCCAGGCCCCCATTCAAGGGGAGATAATTGGGAATTAATGAAAATTTGGTGGCATGTTTTAAAAATCTTCTTCGCAAGAACCACTGTGCCAGGAAAGATGAAACTTATGGGGAAACATCCTCAGGTAGTGTAGATTCAAGTTTGTTCAAATCATGACCCCTGGGGGTAGGGCGGGGCCACAATGGCCGACTAAAGTTTTACGTAGAAATATATAGGAAAATTCTTTAAAAATCTTCTTCTCAAGAATAACAAAGCCATAATTGATCATATTTATATGGAAGCATCCTCAGGTAGTGTAGATTCAAGTTTGTTCAAATCATAACCCCCTGGGGTCGGGCGGGGCCACAATGTCTGATCAAAGTTTTACATAGACATATTTAGGAAAATTCTTTAAAAATCATATCTTCTCAAGAATAGCAAAGCCATGATTGGTCATGGAAATACTTTTGGATTTAAAATTTTCAATAATAAACCAATTCTACTTTTTCCTAGCCACAGTGCTCAGGTGAGCGATGTGGCCCATGGGCCTCTTGTTTGTAATTAATTTGAAGAGTAACAAAAATTTGATAGTTTCGCAAATATGAAAAAAAAAATATTGACTGGGTCATAATACACCTGTCCTATTGATCTGTTATTCTCTTCCCTAGGTAGCCTTAATGGACCCAGTCCAGAGTGATAAAGACAGTCACATACAGATTCCTGTGTGGAGCAAGTACAAGGAGATTATCAAAAACAGGGAGGGACCCAGTGTATGTCATTAGTCTATTTATAAATCTGAAAATCAGTGACAGTAAGGTTTCCACTGGATATCTGTTAGCTTTGAATATGTTTCTTTGCTCAGCATACTTATAGTTTCCCCATCATCAACTCCATTTCATTGTGAAATAAAATTGTAAATTTAGATTTTGAAAAATGTAGACAGATTTAAATTACACAAGCCTTCCATGTCAATTTCAATAGTCCCCGTCCACTGACAAACACAAAGTCATATTTACATGCATATTAGGCCTCCTTAGCTCCTTACCTATTGCTTGGCCAAAACATTCTGATAGAATGATCAAGAAATCAACTCTGCCAACTTTCATAGAGATTACCACAGGGGAAAAAAATAGTGTGGTATCATTACTTTTTCTGAAGGACCAATGTTTGTGGATTTTGTTGGCCACCCTTATCCAACAGTTAACATCTCCATAAACAATTAATTTTTCAATATATTTATTCATCGAATCTTGTGTATGTTCAAAATACCCATAAAATGAAATTCCTGCAAACTAACATAATTTTGCACTCCCACAAATTGCAATGATTCCACAGTAATCCATAAGTCTCTGCAAGTGAATTGTCATTATATTTGCGAAGTTCTTTGCATGGCTTTGTATGCATGTTGATTAGTTTAAATAGAAGGGAACATCATCATGTGAAGAGAACACTTCAATTTTTGTAGATCCTCACAAACATTGTGTTCTTAGCCCACTCATGGCTGTTGGACTCTTGACAAACTTTCTTTGAATTTTTACAGAAAATCCTGAGTTTTTCCCTCTCTCTCGGCCAATTCTTTTAACTAAGCCTTTCTATCTGTAATACATGTATGTACAATGAGATGTTAACTGCCTAAATTCTGCTTACATTTTATCTGAGCTTTTTAAAGTCCAAATGGTTGGTGCTTTGAATAAAAAAAATATATAAGTTTGTCAGTGGTCATATGGCCAGAACAGGACTTAAGACCTGATGCAATGAAGGTAATTTGAAGGAGATAGAAGACATTAGCTTATAGTATAATCAATTTAGGAATCTAAAAACTTATGAATGTTGTTAATGACCTGGTGAAATGTGTTTTTGTTATAGGTGGTAATTGAGTATGTAGAAAGATTTGCCTTTTATAGAAGAGCCAAGACAGCATATGCCATTGTTCACACAGGGTAATGTTATTTCATGCATTTTAATTATTTTCTCTAATTGTTATGCTACAATTCAATAATTTCTAAACAAAGTGACTTAAGGTTTGATAAATCTTTTGCATCATACTGAAAAGTCATCAAAACAATTACCTACTGTATTTGCGATTACATTTTTAATTGAGCAAAATCCATCATTGTTAAACCAATAAACTCTTTTTTAGAACACTTAACAGTTGAGATACTTAATTTTCTTTTTTTCCCCTTTTGCTACAGAGAGATGGCCAAGTATGGAAACATCATATTGAAGAAAGGCCTGGCCCTTTGATTTCTGACAATCTGTTCCCGTATTCCTTTCATTAATTACACCCTTGCAAATCCTTCATAGGAAATCCTCCCCCCATCAACTCTTGTGATTCTCTTAATAATTTATTTAATTATTACATGTACAAACAAATATACAAATTCATATAAATTAATTTTTTATATACTTTAACAATTTATATGTTATGAAATAAAACAAAGAAAACAATTACTGTGTTATTTTCTTGAAATCCCAAAGTGACACAAACACAAAGCTCTTCATTTGTTTGAGGAAGAAGTAGCCACAACTAAGCCATTTACACGTAATGATCAGTTCAAAGTATACAAGTGCAACTTGTCTAAATTACTGTTATATGCAGTACAAACTTTGCACTATTGGTCTAAATTATTGTTATCATTTCTGTGATAGGGTGTACAAAGGCCAAAAGGAGAGCTGGCAAAAGTAGTGACTGAATACTATTGTCTATAAGGAGGGCACTCCAGCAAGCAAATTGCACTTTCCCAAGTTGGCATCTAAGAAGTTTTAAATTAAACATAAGGACAAAAGCTGGCTCCTTTGAACAGCTCGATTTCTTTTTCTAAACAAGTTGTCTCCCTTTGTTAGCTGTTGTACCAGTCAAGGAAAAGTAGGGACAGAGTCAGTAGAAGGAGGAAAAATAAAATGTAAACACGGAAACCAGCACTGTTCTTCATAGCCTGTAAAAAAGGATAAATGAAGGTTAACAGAAACAAATCCTTAGATTTTAAAAATTGTGATTCTAGCCCCATGTGCCACATTAAAACTCCCCTCCCTTTATTTTTTAAACGAAGGAAAATTTTTTACAGAAATAATATCTGTCAGAGTACTTGACTCGGGTCAAAGTTATTACATATCTTAAGCTAACAAGAATCTCTGAAGTATCATTTTTCACACAATAATGTATTTATCCCTTTTTTATACTGCAAGGACACAAAATGGATTTTGCTCTTACTTTTATTGTAGACCACCTGAAATTTAACTTGATACTTTTGTAGATCTTGTATAGTTTATACCTGTCTGATCTCCTCATTGCCCTCTTTAATATTTTCTGTGGAGCCAACAACCACCTGCTCAATTCTGTCTATATCTTTCTCCTGAAAATACAATGAAGTGTATAACTATGTTTCTGATATACTCTTTATTGGTATGGTATAAGAGTTAAAGGGAGCTAACCTGTTCTAACACTTTCTCTGTGAAGATTTCTTGGAGTTTGGCAATTTCCATGACTTTACCCTCTATTTGACTGTAAAGGAAAATGCATAAAATCTAAAAATATAATATTCACACTGACACACCAAAAGCATAATCTGTCCTTCATCAGTGAAATTCAGATCTGATTTTAATTTTATTTGTCTGACCTAATTTGTATTATTATCTAAGTTTTAACTAGTGGTAAATTGTAAGTCGTTAACCAGTCCAAGCTTTAGTGAAAAGCAGATACAATGTATCAAGATTAAACTCTAATGGTTTTTACATCAAGGGGAAGAAAATTCAATTTAAGACAGACAGATTTAAATATGTTCACCATTACTAACCCAACTTCTTGTGACATACTACTCATCTCCTCAAATAATGCTGCATTTTCTTTCTCAAACTGAAAGATATCATGAAAAAGTTCAAAATTAGTCCTTGAATTTTATAATGCAGAAAAAGAGCAGATACAAGAATTAACATTTAGTCTTTCTTCAAAAGAAATTCACACAGGTCTTTATGTCCCAGATTCCCATTGACTATAAAATGACAAGCAAAGGAAATTTTACACTACAAAATAACATTGACAAAATGTACGATCATCTCCCAGTCTGGCCACAGTTGAATGATAAGAGAATTCATACAGTTGTATTTCGTAGCTCCTTAAAATATCAACCAATTCTCTTGAAACATAGTTGGAAAACAAACTCCGACACAACCTTTCAACATCATATTGCAAGTTATATGCAGACACTGAAATTTGGCTTAAAAAGTTGCAAAATACGTGATTTTTAATAGTAATTTACCATCTGAGCTTCCTCTGGTGATATTTCCTCCTCTTCCCCCTTCTTTTCCTCTGTATGTTTAGTTTTTGTGGGTATTTTTTCATCTTCTAAAAAAACAACTTTCTGAAGTTAGTGATATACTTATAAAAACTTTTAAAAATGGGCTGATAATGAATTCATACATATATATCAAAATAATTTTTTATGCCCCCCTAAAAGAAGTTTCGTGGTACATGTATATAGCTTTGTCATGTCCATCTGTCTGTCTGTCTGCCTGTCTAGCTGTCTCTCTGTTTGTCTGCGAAAACTTTAACCTTCCCCATAACTTTTGATTTAGTGGAGCTATGACTTTCATATTTCACACGTGTATTTCTTGTAACAAGAACTTTCTTTGGGTACTACCAAATTTGACCTTTTGACCTTGGAATTTGACCCACTTTTACACAAAAACTCCAAACTTTTACTTTGTCCATATCTTTTGAACAGTACCAGAACATTTATACTTCACATAAGTATTTCTTGTGGAAAGAACTTTCATTGGATATCAACAACCTTGACCTTTCGACCCTGACCTTGGAGATTTGTGGAAAAACTTTAACCTTGGCCACAACTTTTGAACTGTAGGGATAGGGCTTTTATACTTCACAAATGTAATCCTTGTAAAAAGTCCCTTCATTTGATACCAAGAACTTTGACCCTTTGACCTTGACCTTAGATTTTGACCTACTTTTAGAAAGCAAACCTTGGCCATTACTTTTAAAGGGTTAGGGCTAGTGCTATCATACTTTACAGATCTAATTTTTGTGACAAGATCTTTCATTTAATAGCAAGACCTTTGACCTTGGAGTTTGACCTATTTAAAAAAAAAAATTAACCTTGGCCATAACTTCTGAACGGTTAGGACTAGGGATTCCATACTTTACATACATGTATGTATTCTTTGTGGCAAGACCTTTCATTAGATACCAAATACCTTGACCTTTTGACCTTGACAATTTTTGTACTTATGAAAAAACTTTAACCTTTGCCTACTATCTTCGCTTTGTTGCCATACAGGGCCATCAGTGTGTCACAAACAATCTTGTTCCCTGTTGTTTTAAAATACAATATGAATTGCACTTATATAGCAAATTAAACATAATAATAATCAGCCTGTTCATCCATGATACTTCACTAAAACTGTGTTGTACTAAAATGTCAAACATCTTAGTTTAATGTGTTGGAAGACACAGGAATCAGTAGCATACAATGGTTGATTTTTTGCGTCTATTAATTTTTGTGTATAAAATGATCATAAACAAGATGTGTTTGTGAAACACTGATGCCCCCGTATGGCAGCTTATGGCAACGGTTGAATTCTCTCAAATGCATGTCAAACTCCAAAGGTCAAGATCAAAAGGTCAAAAGTGTTGGTACCCAAAGGAAAGTCTTGTTAGAAGAAATACACCTGTGAAATATGAAAGCCCTATTTCTTACTATTCAAAAGTCATGACCAAAGTTTAAATTTCTAAAAACGTGGGTCAAACTTTTAGGCCAAGGTCAAAAGATCAAACATATTTATACTAGCTGAATGGTCTTGTCACAATGAATACACATGTGAAGGATGAAAGCCCTAGCTTCAACTGTTCAAAAGTTATGGCCAAGGTTTCAGTGTGGTATTTTTGTAAAAGTAGGTCAAACTCCAAGGTCAAGAGGTCAAATTTGTTGGTACCCATGGAAAGGTCTTGTCACAAGAAATACACCTTGAAATATGAAAGCCATAGCCTCACCCACTCAATAGTTATGGGCTAGGTTAAATTTGACAACAGACAGACATAGAGACAAACAGACAGACAAGACAAAAACAATATACCCCTGGGATCTTTCAATCCAGGGGCATAAAAATGAAACATTGTATGATATAGGTCCCTGCACTTGCAGACAAATTACAGTTGTTGGGGTTTCTTGTACATGGATCGGATGGCTTAGTGTCAATGTGAGCTAGTATTTCAAAAAATCTTAATCTGGCTCTACCTACTGTTCACCGGACTGATTAGAGTTTGTCACTAATTCCTACCTTGACTAGAATGGCCCTGTTCATTGGACTGATTTGTGTTGTTTGTCTCCGTAGGAGAGGACTGCTTGTTAAGTCGTTTCTGTTTTATAAACTTGTCAGGTTCTAATTTTGACCTTCAAATATACAGGTATTTAATAATTATTAAATAATTTTAGGTCTGTAAAGGCTCTGTTACTTAAAGACAATTACCTAAAACTTTCATATATCATATTAGATTTACATGTACATGGATTATGACTATATAAAAGAACAAGGAATTAGATCCTTTAGGCATCAGGGTCCTAAGACCACTCTAGACATGGTAATTCATTTGATGTTTGCAGCTTCTTTCGCTGAGAAGCACTACGGGTAATCATATTTAAGTTTCAGAAGTTGACATAACAAATAAACAGAATCAGTCAAAAGATAGTAAAAACAATAAGGAATTGTAATTTTTTGGCAGGGGAAAAGTGAAGAAAAACTTACAATCTTTTTCTATCAACTACCCTCTTCACCCTCACTGCTCTCTGCTCACTGTAAATTTTACAAACCACTGCAAAATATCAAACATTTATTTCAAAAATAAAATTTTGAAAATTAAGATCCAGATCTGATTTTCTTTATCCATACTAGTAGTAGACAAGTGTTACATAAATACATTGATATTTCTTTGATTCAAAATTGTTTTTCAATTTTCTCTCATTCATCTTGAGCATTTACTCTTTACTTTTTGAGCAAATTCTACTCCTAAAGGTTCTTAAAACTTTTGCACCTTCATACCTTTGAGATAATCATCTACAAGTTTGATGACAGCAGCTCTGTGTTCTTTTGTCTGAGGTTGAAGTCGACCATTTAAGTCTGTTTGAGAAATTTTAAATTTTGTAATAAAACAAACAAACAAATTGCCAAACAAAGGATCAAGGACAACCTACTAGATTCATGTTTACTAAACTAGCTTCTGTTTTCCTTTGCATTGAAATAGTGGATATCAAGTCTCAACTCTGATATCTTGGACACCCAGTATATCTTGAGAATTTTTGAAAGTGTGGCAATACTGAGGTACCAGATTTCTTCTAGTAAGGGTTTAACTTACGAGAAAATGAGGATTACGGGTAACTATAGCTTTTCTGAAATAATTTGGTAAAACTTACTTTTAATCAGAGTCAAAGATTCCTGACACATGTGTATTACTTTCTCTGCCTCTTCATCAATTTTATCACGTTCTGTGTCTGTCATGCTGGATGTTTCTGCACTCAGGTGACTACAAAATGTGTTGATAAGTTATTTTGTATGAACGAGAAGTATAAATACATCAAAAATTTTATATTAATTCAAAGCACTTGTTACACACAAACCCTTACATATCTAAGTTATGAATTTTATATACATTGCATGTACCGGTAATTACTGCAATCAATTACACTGTACATTATAAATTAAATTATACATATTGTATTACATGTCTAAGTCTTTATAATAATTACCCTCCAGTGCTAACATAGGCTTTCCTGTGTTCCAGTAAGAAATCTTTCAATTTTGTGATACTCTGCACCTAAAATAGTTATACTAATTATACTACTTACACATTGAAGTATTGTATACAGACATGTTTCAATATGGTGACCCATGGCATTACATCAGTGTACATTGTACCTTTTCCATTCTCTTTGAATGATTGATAATCTGATTAAACAAGAAGCAAATTGCAATAGAAAAGTATACATTCTGGGAAAAAAAACAATACATCCACGTACACATGTAAACAGTTAACATGTTTTATGTAAAATTTTAAAAATAAATATGATGAAAGTCAACATACTATTTCTTTGCTTTTCTTTTCAAAGTCGCCTTTGTGCTTTGATGATGGTAAAATATTAGTAAACGTCTGCGATTTTTGTCCATCTCCTGTAAATTTCTTTCTGGTTCGTAAAGCCTTCACTGTTGCTTTGAAAACATTTGTAATATCTGCCATTTCGATGATCTCTTCTTTTCCAACGTGTACACAATCTCAAGGCAAAATTTAGAAATGTTTCGAATGCTCCTAAAAACGAAAGTAGAGTTCCGAATGCAGTTTGTTGTAAGGTACTGAAAACGTTTGAAGTCACGTCAAAAATTGCTGGGCTCAGACAAAACATTTGGACTCTTGATCAAAATGTTGACAGGAAGATTTGACGTTTTAGAAAATGCTAAAAAGACATAAAATATGGACAAAATGAGAAATTCAATTAAAGTCTCATTGGTAATTTTATTCCTTCTCCCGTTTGTGATACACTGTGATGGACAAGGGTGCTACAATAGTACATGCAAGTCGGACTACGTTCCCCATGGTCCTTTGATTCACTGTAAATACTTGTGAGTATTTGATTCTAATTCAAATATTTGTCAGAAAAAGTCTATATAGAGATACAATTAAAATATATTTTGAATTTTCATAGACCTATGGAATTCCTTAACTGTTCCGAGCCTCTTGATTTGAATGGGAATGATACCAGACAGAAAGAGCTTGGGCATGGGTGTTTAAAGGTGAGCTATTAAAAATAGTTAGTAGATTCTCTATTTCATCTTAATCTAATTAAAATCAGGTTCTTTGATCCCTTCGTTTACATAGCTACACAAGGATCTGGCCCTTGTAGGTTTTACATTTGAACTTGCATTGTGGAACTGCCCTACCCCCAGGTGTCATGACTTGAACAAAATTGAATCTAAACTACCTGAGTATGGGCATCAATGCTTCCATATGAATAGGACTAATCACATCTTTGCCTATAGCGATCTATGGGAGCGGATCAAAGGATCTGATTTTAATCAGATATTGTTTCATCTTTTACATTGTTGGGAAGAATAAGATACTGTTAATGTACATGTTGTCAGTGTTCTCAAATATTGAACCATCTTCCTCATCAACTGGGTCTATAAATTTTCAAAACAGATACCATCTACAGTTTTCTATTTGTGATTGACATTTTTATACTTGTTTAGTATGGGGGTCAGAGACATGAGGATATTGAATATACAGGAGTGGTGTGTTCAGTTCTACAGGGAATTGATTGTTACGGAAACAGAACCTTCATAAAAGAGGGTTTTCCTTGCATCAAGTAAGTATTATGAGAAATATAGATGTGAAATGTTACATCAAACGTATACAGTGCAGTGTTTTCCTTTATCTATTCTGCACATCTAGGTCACTTGTGAATGTAAGAAAAAAGTAGTATTTAAATATTATATTTTGCAACTACTGTTTTGTACCTTCTATCATGTACATGTTGCTACCAGTACCCTTAATATTATACTACTATTAAGAATCTTTTCTGTACATGTGAATATTCTATAAACCATTACCTCTTTTTCTCCTTAAATAAGGTACAAAATAAATGATTGTCTCTCTCAGTTTTTGTCAAGTGTTTATTTTGCTGATGTTGTTAAAAACTGTATCACAATGCATTCCTTTGTTTGACAGATATAATGGACACTATTTTGTGACCACCCTCATTTATTCAGTGCTGCTGGGATTTCTTGGTATGGACAGATTCTGCCTGGGACACACGGGCACAGCGGTGGGTAAACTACTGACCTTGGGAGGAGTGGGGATCTGGTGGATAGTGGACATAGTCCTCCTGGTCAATGGGATGTTGACCCCTGATGACGGCAGTAACTGGGTCCCTTATTACTGAGTTGTCAATTATTTATAAAGCATGATCTCATATTGTACCAGTACATTGTAAATATTCATATAAATAATGCAATATTTTTTATTTAAGTTTTCATTAATGCATGATGTTTTTATGCCCCTGTATAAATTGAAGATTCAGGGGTATATAGTTTTTTGCTCTCTCCATCTGTCTGTCCATTAATCTGTTTGTCTGTTAAGTGTTAACCTGTTTGTCAGTAGAAACTTTAACCTTGACCATAACTTTTGAATGGGTGGGTCTATGGCTTTTAATTTCAAAGGTGTATTCCTTGAGACGAGATCCTTTTTGAGTACCAAGTACCACCAAATTTGACCTCTTGATCTTGAATTTGGAGTTTGACCAACTTTTGAACAGTTAGTACAGTGTACTTCATAGGTTTATTGCTTATGATAAGACATTACTTTGGATATCAACAATTACGACCTTTTAACCTTGACCTGCATTTGAGAAAGTTCAACTCTATGAATAAACTGTCATTCAGGGGTATCAGTGTTTCACAAACACAACTTTTTTTTTGCATTTATGAAATCATGGAAAGTCAAATTGGAGGAAAACTAATGGCTCAATGTAACTATTCTGAAGCTTGTATTTGATGTACATAATTACCTGTATATATATTTATTGAAGGTTTACAAAATCTAATGTGTCATATATTCCAGTTTAGAACTCAATTGTTGTTCTTTATGTTGAGCATATTGATGTTGACTTTGGGGATGTATCAAATAAACATACCTGATGCTGTTGAACAGAGTGAATGTTTTCTAACACTAGCAAACATTTCTGTTGGAGGAATAAGGAATTTTGATGAGCCCTTCACAGTGCATACATTCACTCTGCATAACAGACCTCTGTATATCATGTTGATGGTAGCAAGTAATCTCAAACATATCAATGTACATGCTGTCTTGCAGCTTAGGAATTATTAAGTAATTACATATAAGATGCATTACTTTTGATAGAAAAAATAAATTTGAATTACTCAAAAATTTTGGATAGAAAAAAGCATCTTTCTGCAAACAAATGTTGCAGTGATATTGCTGGAAAGCTTACAGATGTCCAAGTCATGAGCATTTTAATGTGGCAAAAATAAATTGCCAAAAATGGAAATATTCTGAAATTAAAAAATTTAATCTACTTTTATACTAATTGTACAATGTAGTATTCTGTACATATACATAAATTCATTTCAAATTTGAATTCATGAAGGAAACAAAAAATCTGAATTAATTTCAAATAGTTTATTTGATTTGTTGTCTTCTGTTATTTACATAATATTTTCTAGTTGTTTACAAGCACTGTACCAAAAATACAAATGAATGTAAAAAGCATATGTATAATAAACTTAACCAAAACTGTTATATCTCTTTTCTCAAAAGTTTTATGCCTAATAAGCTTAATTAGAATTTATTATATCTCTTTTTTTAAACAGTCTTTGCTTAACCACAAAAAAAAATGATTTTACAATAACTGAAATCAATTTTGAATGAAAATACATTTGTTATCCATTCATGAATTGGTACATGTATGACTTAACAACCAAATAATGGACAGTTACAAGTTTTGTTTGCACATGATTTATAACATAAAAAAACTGGTGTTTAAAAAAAAACCTGACTACAATTCATAATAGACAAGTCCTGTATATGTATTATTGCACTTTGTGTGTGTGGAGAGTCACTTTACAACCTTGTGACCTCAAAGCCTTCCCTGTGATCATCCGAAAAAATAGTGCCGATTTTTCACTTCAACATTCGTGCCAACATAAAGGAGAGTAAACAATTTACTTAACATTAATGTGCTCTTCTGCAATTTGGTCATTTGATATCAATTAAAACAAATTGAAACAAATAAATTCTCAAAAGTACATTGTATGTAAAAAAAAAAATCAATCCAACTTTTGAATAAATTTAAATATTTCTTGAAACTGATTCTTGGATAAAGAACAGTTCTGAAAAAAAATTGTTAGTAATGAAATGGTGACTTTTAAAGACAGATATGTAGAAAACATCAATTGCAAAATGTAGAGGCAATATCAAAGCTGAACACAAAAGCTTTATCATCTCTAAACTTTATAACATTAAGTGTTTTCCAATGGACATTTTCAAAAGTGGCTGGTTTCAAACCACAATTTCTCCCATAACCTTGAAAGTCCTAACAGTCGTACAGAAGGGTACAAAAACTCCTTTATGAGAAGTGGAAAAACACCTGACCATTATACCAATACTGTTTATTGGAATGCCCCTCATTTTCAATAACTCGGGGCAAGACTGCTTTCAATATCAGCACTATTAAAAATGAAATTTTAAATCAACCATAGACAATAAATACAGTTGCTGCAAATTAAATGTATACACCATACTTATACCACTTATAATGTAAAAAAAAAAAAGCATTTGTTCTTTTTCCCACACCCCTTCCCTGCATCAACTGTCACATGCTTGTAGGTTGATCATAAATAGATGATTTCTAGCTTTGTCCATGGTTAGAATGTCTTTCTGTGAATGGCCTTCAACCCTTCTTCGTTATATTCCCGTTTTGACACCCACATTTTCTTGAAAGTGTCCAAGGAAGCTAAAATGGAACCACTGCAAAAAAAGTAAAAAGCAGCTGCATTCAATGGTGTTTTTTAATCGACGCTACGCTTTTCCCTAAAGGTTCTTCTTGATTACTTTTTAAGATTTCAAACAATTTACTTGATTTTTTGGCATTTAATATGGAGAACAGTTCTTGAGATATATGTGGGTAACTAAACTTTGATAAAGACTTCTTCATTTTTCTATCCATTCTCTAACAACTGCAAAGACTGTATTATATTCAAGAAAATGAACTTTCATATCATATGTTTAATTAAAAGCAATCAAGTTCATAAAGGAGCCATCCTCGTTCAATAAATCATTAACACAATAAATATTATTCTCAAACCTTTTTCTATAAGAAATAGGTTTTCTATCTACATGTATTATGAAACTAGTGTTGTAAAAAAGTGGTTCCATAGCTACATTATATGTTGAATCTGAGTTTTTTTCTGAAAAATATGCCCATGATTCCAACACACCTTTTCAAAACAATTTTTAAATAAATTCCAGTTTTCCTTTTACATATTCTGTACCACATAATGTTAATTTTCAATTTCAATTTAAAAGTCTAGAAATGAATGTAAACTGCTCTTTTGAATAACAATTTTTTATGGGTATGTATCTGTTCATAATATGTTATATAGCAATGTTTCGGAAAATAAATTCTCCTTTCGTTTCTCGTAGCGATGGTAAGGGTTAAGTACGCATTTCCATTGCTCTAACTGGAAAATCTCAAAATAAAGGTGATGGAGAGTTGCTGATGCAAATATTCACTATATTACGCCTCAACAGGCTCTTATGTATCATATGCATAAATGATCATCTGTGGACCGGAAGTCCAAGTGTTGTACAATGCCCTAAGTTAGAGAAAATTCGACATAATTATCTGAAAACTGGCATTTCAAAAATAGCAAAGAATATTTCCTTCGCTCAGATCTCTGTCTCTAAATTGTTGCACCCAAATTGTTGCATCGTAGAAATTTAGTTTCAATCGTTGTGTAGGGAAGTCTTGCACGCTTTAATTGAATAGGGGTAGTTGTTAGATAATTATCTGATATTTTTATCAAATGTTTGATGTTTTGAAAATCATTAGATAAAAAATTCAAATATTTGTAGATTACTGCATGTTGCGTTTCTTTTGCGTTTCAGTATATTTATCGTGTAGTCCGCTTCGTGATTGGAAGATCGTAGGTTCGAGTTCCGACCGCGACTTGCGAAAGTTGATTAGATAAAAAAAAGAGTAGCAACTGTTTTTTTCGCTCAGAGCGCGGAACGTTGAAGGGAAAATTTCGCCTCCCTTGGGTGACATGTACTTAAAAACCAATGCTCCGTGTCAAGACATTGAGACGATAAAAATCCTGACTACTGAGTGTCGAGTCAAGGACTAAACCCCTCACCGGTATATAAGGACGTCTGTATATGAATGATCAGATAAGAAATATAATTTTTATCTCTATTGGTCAGAGATCAGAAGAGCTTATGCGATATTAATTGTCTGTCGTCCGTACTTAAGACCACGTGGTGGGATATCACAGACGGCGGTCTTGACGTTGTTGGGGATCCATTCAACGAAGTAGCTGCTGTTCTTGTTCTGGACGTTCAACATCTGTTCGTCAACCTCCTTCATGGACATGCGGCCACGGAACATGGCGGCGACGGTGAGGTAACGTCCGTGACGTGGGTCGCAGGCGGCCATCATGTTCTTGGCGTCGAACATCTGTTGGGTGAGCTCTGGGACTGTCAGGGCTCTGTACTGCTGGCTACCACGGGAGGTCAAAGGAGCGAATCCGGGCATGAAGAAGTGGAGACGTGGGAAGGGCACCATGTTGACGGCCAATTTCCTGAGATCAGCGTTCAACTGACCAGGGAATCGGAGGCAGGTGGTGACACCGGACATGGTGGCGGAGACGAGATGGTTCAAGTCACCGTATGTGGGGGTGGTGAGTTTCAAGGTACGGAAGCAGATGTCATATAAAGCTTCATTGTCAATACAGTATGTTTCATCTGTGTTCTCAACAAGTTGGTGGACGGAGAGGGTGGCATTGTATGGTTCTACGACTGTGTCTGATACCTGAAAAAGATCAAACAAACGCGGTAAGTCATGACGTCGATCGTAATCAATTTCAAAGGTACAAAAACATCATAAGAATCGCGGAAGTTCAATAATCACGCTCAAAAACTTACTTTTGGTGAGGGTACAACGGAGAATGTGTTCATGATTCTGTCGGGGTATTCTTCACGGATCTTGGAGATGAGGAGTGTTCCCATACCGGATCCGGTACCGCCACCGAGTGAGTGTGTAAGTTGGAATCCCTGAAGACAGTCGCAGCTTTCGGCCTCTTTTCGTACAACATCGAGAACAGAGTCAACCAGCTCGGCTCCTTCTGTGTAGTGTCCCTTAGCCCAGTTGTTTCCAGCTCCGCTCTGTCCGAAGACAAAGTTGTCTGGTCTGAAGATCTGTCCGAATGGGCCGGATCTGACGGAGTCCATGGTACCGGGCTCCAAGTCGACCAAGATTGCACGGGGTACATATTTGCCTCCTGAAGAAGGAAGGAAAAGTAAAATTTAATGAAAAAATGTCATGGAACAAGACTTCAAAATCGATACAGAAGAATCGCGATATTAAAGCGCGTTTGCGATTTAAAATTAACAAATTACCTGTGGCTTCATTGTAGTATACGTTGATTCTTTCTAACTGGAGATCGGAGTCACCATGGTATGTGCCAGTTGGGTCGATTCCATGCTCGTCAGAGATGACTTCCCAGAACTAGAAACAGTATTGTGTCATTAGTAATTCATGCGGCTCAACAATACACAAGCAATCAATAAACATTTTCATTTAACGATGACTCATAGCTGATGCCTTAGCAGAATCGATTTTGTCTGCGAATCCCCCTTCCTAAACTTTTAACATTACAAAGTGACTGTTGGGACACCCCACTTTCCAAACGCTTTGTTAATTTAAAATTTCAAAAGATCTTTACGGTTCAATACACACGTGTTATTTTATACACATGTTTGATATAAAATTTAGATTATAAGCTTATGTATTAAAAATCATCAATGAAAATATTCTACAATACAAATTAACTACAAAATTTCATTGCAAATTTGCATTTATAATGAAAGGGAGAGCAGGTGTGGGTCAGTGATTTCCAATTCCACCCTAGAAAATGAGCGCCGGCGCCATTTTCACATTCCATGTTTCTCAAATAATATTTGATTTCATGAATAAACAAATGTATATTTTCTTTCGATAAGATCACTTACTTTAGCACCAATCTGGTTTCCGCACTGTCCGGCCTGAATGTGTACGATTTCCCTCATTGTGAATAAAAAATAAATATAGCTCTTAGCTCACCGTTTGAACTTTGCTTTGAAGCTTTGCCTACGGTTGAAAGTAGAACGCGCGGTGTTTATATACCTTTGCAGTCGTTGGGTTTTAAACCTACGCGATATAACGTTTTCTGATTGGTTGGTTTTAAACACAAAATAGTTTCCATCAAATGAACATTTTTTGCTCTTTCCTCTCTGCAGTTATTTAATTAGAGTAAAGTTTATTTCATATTTTTAATTATAAGAAACCTGTTATTTTAAAAATTTGCAGGAATTTAAGCATTTTAAAGAAATGTATATTTCAAATGCGGAGTAATTTTTCAACATATTGTGATTGTTGTTGCTTAGTGATTTTTGTTTAGGTTCCCAACAGAAACGGCAAGTAAACGATTTCGCGGATTTCATTGAAACTTTTACATGGTATCAAAACAAAAACAGCTTCTGATAACTGTTTTACTTTTAGGATTTTACTTATGATAGGATTAAAAATGAATAATTACGCTGACTCCGTGTATTTACAATATTCAAAATAAATCGATTTAGAATTAAAAATAAAATTAGCAAATGAATAAATTGAAAATTAATTAATTTGAATTAATTTTTTCCAATAATAAACAGAAAATAATAACAATCTGAAAAAATGTCCACCATTGAGTTGGTTTATTTCTTTTATTTTTAACTCGAAATACCCGACTGTAAATCTTTATCATTTAAATCTTTGGTCGTTATCTTTATTCATTCTAAACAAGGTGCGTGTTGCTGTCTTTGGCAACTTTTGATCCATGAAAACGATAGATCATCATTTGATCAATCTATCAGAATGTGAACAGATGTGAACGTTGCTTCTGAAGAAATGTCTATTGGATCTATTCGTAACTTAGTTGTTCTAATGTAAATTTATATGTTCATTGGCTTCGGTTAGAATTTAATTTGTCTCGAGATTGTTTAGACATGTCTATTAGCATTTAAAAAATTATTCAAGATGTAGCAATAACAAAAATTACTCTGTCGCTGATTTTGTCTACCTACCAGACTCTTCTAATATTATGAAATTTATTATCCAATAACATGACATTTATTATTTTTAAAATAAACTGAAACCACGGAGACTATTTTAAAACATTATGTGAATAATAATATTGACAGAAGTCCTTGGTAAAAAAGTTAGTTACGCGATAGTTACATTACACAACAAAATACGTACAAATGCGTACGGAGAGAGAGAGAGAGAGAGAGAGAGTGAGAGAGAGAGAGAGAGAGAGATTGGCAGATCGGTAAATTATTTCCCTAGTGGGGAGAAATTTGATTAATCGTTTATTTTTTATTTCCTTTTACTGAAATAAATTAAACTGTTCACATACACGTTTAAAAGAACTTAATTCACTTTTCTTATCGTATACATATTTATGCATGCAGTCAATAGCGCTGAATAAATATTTCAGGTACATATTATAGACTTCTTTCAATTTCATGTCAAATAGATTTAGGACAGGGATCTTTAAAAACCACTTTTATGGGTGATAAAAACTCTCTTGTTTGGAGCTATTGATTTAAGTTCTGAGTTAGTGCCCAGCAGAACAAATAGAAAGTTCAGAAGCGTTTTTGTTCGATTGGAAATTTAATACCAAAAACGTATTTTCATTCTATACTGAACACAAAACGTGCGTTGTTTAGCGACTGAATATACACTATGTTGGCATACAAGAAGTGGTATGTCATACCATAGCTCGTTGCTGTCAAGTCTATACTGACAAACTTTCGTAAAATATTTTTTTGCTCCGGCATAAATAAAATACCAGAAGCCATTTCTTCAGCGCACCTGTTAAGTCAATCTCCAAGTATAACTTCTTGCAGAATTTAAAAAAAAATTGAATATTATCTTAACACCAAACAGCATGATACTTTTTTACCTGTTTTGTTCGAGGAAGATTTTCAGTTTTTGTATGATTCTTTCCTCAAAAGTATAAAAGTTAATTCAAATATTTTGATTTTTGGGCCAGGTGTACAAACTTAAGAAATGAAAAATAAAATCCTCTCTCTCTTTTATGACCCTCAGGCTTTGAATACAGGGACTTTATTTCCCTAAATACCACTCGCTTTATTTGCATATCAAACATCATATCGGTTCTCCGGGTCCATCAAATTTAAACCCTATATCAGACTTTTCACCAAATAAAATGTCGATTGTTTGTCTTAGTTTAGAAATATTTCTCCATGCCAGAAAATTGGTCGCGGATTTTAAATTACACACGTGAGGCGGGAGATGGGATGGGACTTGTATATGTGTACAATAAATCTTTAATACATAACTTAATCAGTTTAAATAATTTAATAGAGAAAATTTGGACTGAGATTGGACTACGCAGCGTTTTAGTTATACTAAATCGGGCTTTTAATCAGATATCCTTTCAGGGTTTTGAATGATAAGCCCCCGATTACGCTCGTGTCATTTCATGTGTTAATGAAGTTGAATGTTGAGGTAATACTGTATTAAAAAATCTGATGACCCCGAAAAAATTAAGATCCTTTATCATCTGACAGACATTCTATAGTACACGACGACTGAATTTTTAATATAAAGGAAAAAGACCCTTCAAGTATTGAATTAGCAGTCCCCGAACAGACAATTGAACCCATGCAGACCTGTATATATATGTTCAATAAAATGATAATTTCATGTCAATGTTGGTTACGTTTGCTTCTTCTGGTAATTTTTCGGTTTAGCTGCATATAGGATTTTTATCCTTGCCAGTTATCTAAATCTTAAACTTTTCCTAATATTGATATATTTTTATTTGTTTTGTACAGTATTCTTTGAAAATATATAAAGTTATATAGATATTTTTTCTCTGATATACATAGAAAGGATGATACGAGAAGACATATAAAAGAAAATTTTCCATAGAAACAATATCAAAAGCAAAGAAAATACCAAGCACTGAAACCAAACAATATAAAAGCTCATTTCTTATTTGCACCGCAAAAGACAGGCATGACCTGGAAGAGGAAGTAGTCCAAGACTCAAAGTTAGAGAGCTTCATTTAAAACATCAAGACAACAAAACTGCCTTCCTCAGCAGATAAAAGCCCAATCTATAGAATTCTGTGACATACAACTACAGATGCAGATTATCTCTTTAAAATGCAAAAACAAAAGTTCTACCCCTTTTCTTTGTCCCAAGTTAATATGCCATGATAAATCTCTTTCCAACTTACTGTCCAGTGACGAAAACCATACAAAGAATTTGCCACACCCACTGGCATCATATTCCAAACGTATCACAAGCAAAATAAGAACTCTACCAGTGTAAAATATCAAATAGATGCGTATTCATTATTCTTACTAAGGGGGGAATGCAATAATGAACTATTACTTGGTGAAAGTACACTCTTACTTCCTCTGTATTTGGCCAATTTTTCACTATTCACACTGATGGACTAATGGTACATACTTTTGAAACTAGATATAATATTGCTACAAAGCATGTATATGGATTTGAATAAATCTATAGACAGTATGACTGTCTATTTTTAATGGTGTAAAGAGCGGCAAGAGATTTTAAAAGGACCTTTAAAAATCTGAAGTGTTGAGGAAACTCGGTCAAAATGAGTCATTGTTTACATTTTGCCTGTGGGGTGAGTGATGCTTCATTCAGAAAAAGAATATACAAGACTCTTTGCTTACATTGTCTATTACAACGGGCTGGTTAGCTATCACATCTGCGTAAGATTCCATCTAATATTTACTGCCTCAACTGGTGCAGACACATTCATTTATTGATCGGAAGTACATACAATTTAGAACCAAGTTGTAATAAATAATGAGTCCGGAATAATATACCAAGAAACTCAGTATGCTTTTGCTTTTATTGTGTGGATGTTATTTATCCAATTTTCGTTACGACTAAACAGTAGATCAAAATATCAATTATTCTGAAATAAAACATTTCTTTATAATTTTATATGATTCATTTCAATTTTGTTATCATCATCAACATCATCATCATCATCATCATCTCATTAACTTTTTAAAAATAACACATGTTTTAGGAGGAATGCCACACCAGAATTTTATTTGATAGATTTTTAAGACATGACTTTTAAACTACGGTTTCAGTTTTGAAAGGTCAATATTAGGCATTAATTATTTTTTATACGAATTTTTTTTGCATTTTTTCCGAAAAAAAAAATGAAAAATGTGTTTTATTTGCAATTAAAATGTTTTACGGTTTAACATTTGATCTCAATAAATCGTGCATAATATGAATGTTTGATAACATGTGTAAAGAAAGGTTGGATAAACATTTTCATTTTAACGATTTTTTTATGAAAATAAAACACATTTGTGAACATATTGTGCATTCATTAGCACCAATTTTTAACTCTAAAACATCTTATATGCAAATCAAAGATTTTTTTTCATTTTCTCTGAAAAAATGCAAAAAAGGTCTAGAATTCAAAATATTGTTCATTAAGGGTTTGATGTTGGTTCAGGACTAGGACACCAAGCATTTACATCATTATCGATAAGAGCCCCTATGTAATAAAGTTATCTAGACATTGACATCATTTCAGACAAATTCTGTCGGAACTGTCAGTACATTGGGAAGACGGAATGGATGATACACATGAGTGAAGATAAAAATACCGAAATAAAATCTTGTTAAATACTGTCAAATCTTTTGGGGCTAGTTTCTTTAATTCACTTAAAAGTCTATCACCAAATCCTGCAAAATAGAATACAAGTTTATCAATTTTTGAAGGTAAAAGGTTCCTGATAACAACCTGATTTATAAAAATAAAATTACACAATACTATATATTGCCACTTTCGTTTTTAAAGTTCAGTGTTATCAAATGTGAATTTTGATTTAGTAAAATAATGAATTAAACAATACTGAAATCAACCTGATAGAACTGATCATACTTTTGAAAAGTGTTGACCCTCCTGACAGGACTACGTTGGAGAAGAGCAATCGCCGGAGATCCATGTCCGACTTTCTAATGGAGTAAGCAAGCACCTCATGTATCCCCTCAAACTCTTCTCCGATTAAGTCTGGCCGAAACAGGACTTCTGGTGCTCGGAACTTAGCAGGACCAATCTAAAGTAAATATGTACATCATGTAAATTATATGTTACATAGAGCTTGTTTTGCATTCCTGAGAAAACATTAGCAGGTATTGTTGTGCTTACTTTAAAATATTGCACATATATACATGTACCTTTTATTTCCTAATAAGTTAAGCAACTAAGCAACAATTATTAAATATGAACAAAAGTATAGATTATATTCAAAGTTCACCACACAGCATTTAAATTTATAAGCATCTGCATCTATATTTGATTGTGCACACAAATCTTTTGTCTCTAAGTACACTGATAACTTGAATACCATGGATATGTCATAGTGATCTGGATGTCCCAAACATTTTTCTTTAGTATTTTACCATCAATATTTCAAACCCTCAGATATCTTGGAATTTTTTTCCTTAGTCCCATTAATCTCAGCGAGATAAGTTGAGACTAAAAATTTGGACAGAATGTCTCATCAAGATATGAACAGTCCAAAACTCGACAAACCTCCCTGAGACTACAATTCCATCCAATTCAATATAAGATTTTCTGTAATTTTGCATGTACTGACCTCAATAACACTTCCATCAGGTAGCGTATACTGTGACTTTTCTCCCTCTACTGTCTCCTCTTTAAGGGGATTATCGGACAAATAGCAGGCTCTCTGTAAAGAAGGGCAATTTGTTACTACCAGTGAAAGCAATTTTATTTGATGTTTTTTTTACTTTAATACACTTCCATGAAATAACATAGGAATGTAACAATATTAATATTTCTGACACAGACTGAAAAACAACTTGCATCATTTGCCAACTAAGGGGAAAGGATAGGTTCTCAATAAATTTACATAATGTTAAAGAAGACTTATTCATAGATAAAGTCCGATAAAAGGTGTTGATTTTCGAACCTCTTTGATGGTTCTAACAATTTCAAGTTCAGCAGATGTATGGAAATTGTATCCTTCTTTCCTAAGAAGCAGTCTAAGATATCGGGTAACGTCCCTGCCTGCTACATCAGACCTCATTATGCTGTGTGGCATCGCAAAACCTTCGTAGATCGGGACAGCATGCGTTACCCCATCTCCAGAATCTAACACGACTCCTGTAGTTTTTCCTGTGGCATATCTAAAGAGATTTCAAAATCAGTTATGATAATGAAATAAACTGTAAACAAATACATGTAAATAAGACTGAGAATTTTTGTGCTTGCTTGTTACCCAGTAGCAAATATCTGCAAAGTTTAGCAACAACTAAAAGGACTTACAAACTAAGCACTGCCTGCATGGAAATGTACAGAGCTGGCACATTAAAAGTCTCGAAAAATATTTCTGCTGCTTTTTCTCTATTCCTTCTTGGGTTAAGTGGTGCCTCTGTTAACAGCACAGGATGCTGGAAAAAAGACACAATGGATTTCAAATCTAAGTTAAATCATTCACAGATGCATGAATTTTTACTGATTAAGATCATAATACACTGTAAAATAAATGTGTTGTTTACACGAGAATGATACAACTTTGGTATTTAGTCCACAGGTACATTTTATGTTGAAAACCAAACATTTTGTCACACTGCAAATTCAACAAATTTTAGTCTACCTCTTCTGAAAAGGTTTGTAATTGGTCTTTGGAATAAATATACTGCCAAATTCTCTCCATGTCATTCCAGTCTTTCACTATACCATGCTCCATTGGATATCGAATGGTCAAAAGTCCTCTGTGTTCCTATCAATAAAAGACGTCATACATTTTATTTCCTTATCCTTTAAAGAGCATTTCAAAATGCTACATTTATTGTTGTAACCAGTTCTTTGATATTTCCATGAAATGTATCTACGCTAAAGAAATTTTAATGTAAATTGATTGTTTATTAAATTGAATTACCTCTGCTTCTGGGCCAAGAAAGACATCCCCTTCTAGGGCACCTGCCATTACCCTCACATGCTTTGGTCTTCCCACACTGCAATATAAAACAAAGCATAAGAAGTTGAGACTGATACCCGGGTATGAGCTGTTTATGAACTAAGAATCTTAATTTTTAAAAAAAATTATTTTTTTCTGCTGTCAAGGGAAAAAAAACTTTTTTAAAAGTATTGAAACTTTAATTTTAAAATATTTGAAAGTTTTTTTTTTTTTTGAAAGACATGCCTGGTTATATGTTTTTTGTAGACACACTATATATTGTGAAATGTTCAGAGATTATTATCGATGGTTAAGTTAACTCACAAGTTTGGAAAGTGGTATTTTGGTACTTGGTCTCCTGCAAAACCTGCTTTGATAACTCCAGACCCCTAAAAAATAATCAAATAATTAAAGCAGAAAATCCAGCATATATAAAAAGAGCATACCATAAATCAAGGCAGCATTTGATACAAGACGCAAGGACATACAAACCCACCAGCAACCACACAAGCAAGACTATTACAATATGTACTATATCCCCACCAACTCTCTTGGGAAGGGTTAAAAAAGCTTCCCTGTTCTCTATTATTACTAATTCACTGATGTTACTGTTCCAATAACTTGGTTATCAGCTTATTGCAGTTATTCAGAAGTTCAAAATGTCTAAATTTTCCATAGAAACAATATCAAAAGCAAAGAAAATACCAAGCACTGAAACCAAACAATATAAAAGCTCATTTCTTATTTGCACCGCAAAAGACAGGCATGACCTGGAAGAGGAAGTAGTCCAAGACTCAAAGTTAGAGAGCTTCATTTAAAACATCAAGACAACAAAACTGCCTTCCTCAGCAGATAAAAGCCCAATCTATAGAATTCTGTGACATACAACTACAGATGCAGATTATCTCTTTAAAATGCAAAAACAAAAGTTCTACCCCTTTTCTTTGTCCCAAGTTAATATGCCATGATAAATCTCTTTCCAACTTACTGTCCAGTGACGAAAACCATACAAAGAATTTGCCACACCCACTGGCATCATATTCCAAACGTATCACAAGCAAAATAAGAACTCTACCAGTGTAAAATATCAAATAGATGCGTATTCATTATTCTTACTAAGGGGGGAATGCAATAATGAACTATTACTTGGTGAAAGTACA
>PRKT01000005.1:1884088-1894950 GCA_003671525.1 Saccostrea glomerata | reverse complement strand
GGGGTGTAGAGAGTGGGAGGAGATGGGGGAAACAGATGCTAGCTTTGTGGAAGTCAGAGACAGTTACAAAGTATAGCAGTAACGGACAGCTTAGCAGTTCGATTGGGCTGGGACTCTATCCTCCCAATAATGCAATTCTAAATACAGCCTCAGCAGACAAAATTGACATGAAATTAGAGGCTGTAGCATTATATGCAGCTGCAAAGAGTGTAGGTCTTGACAGATTTGGAAAGCATGGAATAAAGGGAGACCGGGGGAGAGAGGAAATAGCAAAATAAGTCAAAACCCGCAACAGCTTCGGACGCGGTATGGAAAATGCAATTAGAAGTGGAGAAATCAGCATAGAATGTCTTAAGATAGCAAGAAGAACAAAGGATAGAAAGCAGCGAGACACAATCAGAGCAAAATCTAATACTTCAGATCCGTTCCAGTTTCCATCAAGGTTTCTAGGAAATAAAGAAACAGCCCCCAAGTACATGGATCAGTCTATAACTTAAGAAAAATATTCAGTCATTCGTAAAATGAATAATCTCTAATGAACTGACACTTGAAAATCAAAATTAACAATGTGAAAGACCTTTTTAAACAAGATATAAACATTTTCTGGTATGCTACACACTGGCGAATCTAGAAGGGGGGGGGGGCTAGTCCCACTTTTGTGACCAAAATATACATAAGATTTAATAAATCAGATTTGGGGGGTTGCTGTGGGCCCCTACCCCGCCCCAAAAATGGTCAGGTCCCCATTTTTAAGATTCCTGGATCTGCCACTGCTATAATAAAACTAAAAGCCAAATTATAAATCTTGACTTGAGTCTAAAACTGCTTCATAGTCCCCGGGGCCTGGAATGTTGAAAGCTACTTAGGGGGATGTGTAAAGGAAGATTGATTGATTGAAAGTTGTTAAACGTCCCTCTCGGAGAATTTTTCACTCTTATGGAGACTTCACCACTTGCCGTTGGAGAGTGCTACAACCATTGCGCTACGCAGGCGACCTCATGGACCTGGAAAGGATATATGTAGTGATCTGCATTGATAAATGGACAGGGAAAGTTTGAACAAATCATACGACGATACAACCTGTGAAGAGCTAAATCAACACTTTGACGAATTACCAATAAAGCTCAGTGAAGTATAACAGATAAAATAAAGAATTCTAAGTTAAAGCAATCAGAGACGAGGCCAAATGGAGTGCCAAAATAAAATCTCTCAAAGGTTGTCAAGTAAAGACGATCATGGAAGCTGATGAAGGTCGTATGGACTCTTGGGAAGAAGCCTAATAGCAGATAGCTAAATAGCTTCTATTCCGCACGAGGCCAACTTTTAGAACAATTTCTTTGTTTACAGCAATTTTATAGCCCTTTGCATAGATCTGTATCTTTATAGTTGGTCAGAAAAATAGGAAACAGTATTTTGCTGCTCTCACCGTCTGTCTTATTTTTTGGAGTCCTTGAACCGATAAAAAAATATCTAAACCTAGGATCCTTTAATTAATTATAAACCGAATCAAATAACACTTTTAGGTTTAATTATTTCTGTTTGTTGTACCTTGAACTTCAGTTATATCAATTTGGAATTACATGAATTAAAAAAAAAAGGCATCTGATTATACATTCAAAAGTTAAACACGCAACGTGATTGATTCCAAGGGTAAACCACAATGTAGATTATCCTTAGAAAAATTCTAAAAAGTAATCTTTTGCCACCCTTTTATATCTTGGTGACGACCCAGCAATGTTCTTAACCAGCATATATCCCAAAAAGAAAATCGACAATTCAGCAAAAAATAACGGGTTCACTTAGCATGGTCTGATATCACAAAGCCAATGAAAAAAGTCTTTTATATGTCCTTGTCACTGCCAGCTCCCCTACCCCCTTTCCCGCTTATAACAGACGGACATTCCCTCCCTAACTTTCTTTCTGACAGAAACTGATAATAAAAAATACTAATGGAACTCGAAATTCGTAACCATAATTGTACTTATAACTATACATGTATATAGAAACAATAGCTTGCTATCTAAGGAAAATCGAGTATTCAACAATGGGGAGAGCAGTATAGAGAATTTAGTTATATTAATTTCACTTTCTGTACTTTTGTACAGTTGCATGCGCATATTTGTTAAGATCTATTAGTAATTTCTGTAGAATTAAATGCGCCGTGACCCTAAAGCTTTAAATGGAACAATTAAAAAAGAATTCTGTTGTAAGAAATTTAGCAGTAAACAGGGGGATCGGGTGTTAAAAAATCAAAACAACCTATTTTTCTGTGTGACTACGAGATGGAAATAACGTAGATTCGTAGATTCTCTTTATCACAAAAACACAAACCTTTTTACCGTTCTAGTATTTAACCGATGGCTTTTTTATGAAGTCCTTGAAATTCTGCAAAAATAAAATGTGATGAAAAAGTAAAACAATCTGGGGGACGAAAACCAACCAAGGATTCGTAAACAATGTACGTTGCAATTTGATCGTCTATTTCTGCTTACAAATATCAGCGAAACATCCCAATTTTTTACTAGATGAATTAACACGGGTATCAATTACGAATCGTACGACTAAAACTGGTCTGATTTTACTGGGTGTATGGTAAGAAGTGGTTTAATCCGGAGGCGATCCCCGTGGTCTGCGTTGTTTGTCAACATGGTCAAGTCCATTCAAAACGTCGTTATTGTGAACAAAGCTCAGAAGGGTAAAAATTAATCCGTCCTTGAATCGACAAATGCCACTTTCTTATTAAAACATTCAGAGGTAAGATATAGTGCATGTGCGAGACATTTTCTGGTGTTGGAAAACGTGTAATCTAATCAATTTAATAATGTACATTTTTTGTGGAAGTTGCATGTTTTAATTACTTTATTAACAGCATAAAAATTACCACATTTTGATTTGTGGTTGTCTTTGTTGTTGTCAGTTTCTTGAAGAAAAAAATGCCATTCACTTTTGGTAAAATAAGAAAATTGATCTAACACGTGTTCGATCTTCTTCGTTACGTCTTAAAGGCGGAGCTGTGTTTGGATACTAGACAATAAGCAACCAATGCAAACACTTTAAAAATAATTGTCTGCAGCCTTTCTTGTATCTTGTGTAAATTCTTATTATCTCAAATATTGATATAACTTTTACAAAGTGATAATTTTTGTGCAGAGCCTTTTCAATAATATTGCCTGTAACTCTTTTTATTGATATTTTTCTTTTCTGCTTCAAAGATTGTGCGAGTATATAATTATACACGATGGAAGAACATCGAAGATTCTCCTGCATGACCGAAAACGGTAAGTGTCCTATACTTATATACTTAAAATCCTGATAATTTATCCAAGAGATTAAGCCTATTGGAAATCCGAAACCCATCTTTTTTAGCAATGGTATTATTTTGAATACTTGAGTGTAAAATTTATAAATTTCTTTTTGCATTTCTAGTAATTTTGCTATGTTCTAATCAAATTTAACCATTGTGTCTCTAATAGCACTTTATATTGTATTTGGTAAACCGATCGCCAGGGGATGCTTACTCTTCAGTCTTCCAGTCTTCCTATATAGGGTTTCCATCTCACTTTTGGAATTTCCAGGGGTTCATGGTTTATATATATGCCTTTTTCATAGACTTGTACAATATACAATTTTTAAAAAGCACATTGAAGTCTTCTTTGGGACCCTCTAAGCATGTTCAATACAAGTAAAATTTGGTGAAAATCGTACAACAAAAATTGAAAAGAATTTTAAATAGATTAAGCCAATTAAACCAACGTGACCCAACGTCTGAATATTATGACATTCATAATTCGACAATTGAAAAAAAGCAATAGCGAGCAAACAGGAAAAACAAGCATATTTCAAGACAACAGAACAATACTTGCGAAATCCGAAGTTTACATATCGAAGAAAAAGATTATGATAACAAATAAAAAATTAGCATTACGTCACAGGTTTAAGAAAGAAATAATAAGAACCCAGGGTGTCTTAGAAAAAGTCAGAGAGGCTCATAACATGTTATTTGTAAACATAAGATCAGAATCAATATAAAGAGGGCATTCTTAAGAATTAGCGTCGCCGGTGACAAGAGTTTTGAAAGTATCCTCCTTAGGGCAATATGGGGATTGTTTGCGTTACTCGTGTGTTTGCAAACATTTTGGTAATCTCACCAATAACATAAATATTCCGCGTGACCTTTTGTGTTTGAGACTGAAATTGTTCAGGGTGTAAAAAATAGAAAGGGAGGGTTAGGGAATGCTTTATAAATTGAATCCTGTGTAGTTTTATCTTAGACGCAGTGATTACTGTTTGATAAATTCGAAAGAAGGGATAACCTGCAATAGAAAATTACGTTCTGGTATGTTTTACGTTCTTGACCTTTGAATCACAGAGAGATAATTTGTCATGTAATAATTCGGTCTGATTTGTTTACTTTCCTGTATTTTTTATAGACTTCTAGTAAAAACTAATTTATTAATATGTTCAGTTATCTTGGAATTGTAAAAAATATCTTTTCCGTATTTGCAATTCAGATTTGTTTTTCTTGGAATGTAGGATAATTTCCAGATGGAGTAAATCGGTTTATGGACTTAAAATGAATATAAACTTAGTTTTTCGGAATGTTTCCCGTATTTATTATTTAATTTTTGTATTCAGAACGTGACATATATATGTATGAGTAGGCATATAACAGCTAGCTCATCCGGTTTCTTTCGTATTAATGAAAACATAATGAGGCAACCTATTGTCACACATATACGGATACTCAGTTCATCGACACTATGCGGATACTCAGTTCACCGACACTATGACATAAATTACTAGTAATATGTTATTATATTGTCAATAAGTAAAGTTCTTTCAAAGGCCTTGTGAGAAATTAAACCCATGTAATTGGTTCAAAACAAACTAGTTTTTGTAGAATTACAATATCATATTCAAAAGTAAGTACATGTATATAGTATGTCAATCCTGACACAATCAATGTTTCATACTATACGTTTTTGTCAAGTTTTATTCTTTGCCTTGGTCACTCAAAATGTCTGTCATATTTTTGTGTAATTTGCCAACAGAAAACATTTAACAATATCATATTACTTTTTTTCAGAACACGACTTATACGAAATAAAAAGGAAAATGAAGTCAATGACCAAAAGTTCATCGACAGATACAATCATCAACAACGAGTCATCGCCGACACAGAGAAAATCCGGCCTCATTAGTAGGATGAAAAAGAGGCTTGCAATGAACTCCTCTAGTCTCAACAGTGTTCAATCATCATCCTCCATTGGAAGCGGAATGGATAATCTCAGCGCATCACCATACGAAAACTATCTGGATTTATCCTCTGATAGCTCCAGCGAAGAAGAGGAAGAAGATTGTCACGTGATAGAAAATCCAGATGGTCACGTGAACGCAATCTTCACATTCGATAATGACTCTTATCCTCGTGCTGATTTAGTGAAAATTTTCGGATGTGAAGGTAAGCAGAAAGGCTGTTTCAAAGATGCCACGGATGTGCAGAGTTTGGGCAGGGGAAAGTGTATAGTAACAGACATGATCAATGGACGAATTTCGACCTTCAATCGAGAAGGTAGACCCAAAATCATAAGGTGTAGTTGGGCATTAAGAGAGCCATGGTCCTCAGCTATAATCTCAGAAAATAAAATCGCCGTCACATCCAGAAAAGACAAAAATGTATCAGTTATTTCAATGCATGGAGATATTCTGTTCTCTTTTGGAGGTAACTTTTTTCAGTGCCCTTGTGGTGTAGCGGTAGACAAAATTGGTCGGTTCATAGTAACGGATGCGTTATCTAATGACGTGTCTGTTTTTTCTCCGGACGGAAAATGGTTGTTTAATCTTGGAGAACCATTGTCACCCATTCAGCAGTTCCAATCTCCCCGCTATGTACATATCAACATCAATGGTGACATAATTGTGTCTGACTCTGGAAATCATTGCGTCAAAGTCTTTAATGAACATGGCAATTTCAAATTTGCATTTGGGCAATTTGGCCGCCAGGAGGGAGCGTTTAAGTCTCCTCATGGCGTGACGTCAGACGGAGAGGGAAATATCATCGTGGCGGATCATTACAACGACCGAGTGGCATTATTCTCAAAGAAAGGGGAATTCCTCAGAAACATTGTTTCAGCAGAAGATGGGTTGTTGCATCCGCAGGGTGTGGCGCTGTCCGGTGATATGCAATTGTTCGTCACACATGGAAAAATGAAAGCTACAGAAGTTATAGTTTATTCATTTAATGACAATCATCTTGAAATTGTGTGAATTTTGGGCATTTCTTATTATGTTTAATTCCAAATTACATGTTGAAAATTTATCCCTGTGACTAGATAGTTTAATGATTCATGTATGTCTGCATAAACAAAAGATTATACTTAGACTGAAGTGTTCTCATTGACATGTTATCAATCAACTTGGAAAAGTAAACAGCACTCTTCATGAAAACTCGGTTTCGTCATGCCAATGTTATTTTAGTATTTAAGATTTGTTGATTCTGATATTCTAGTCAAATCATGCTTACGTACAGTGTACTAATATGTGAATCTGATGCATTCATTAGCACAAGAGATGCCTAGCTCTAAATATATTTTTCAAATCCTGG
Source organism: Saccostrea glomerata (assembly GCA_003671525.1). NCBI lineage: Eukaryota > Metazoa > Mollusca > Bivalvia > Ostreida > Ostreidae > Saccostrea > Saccostrea glomerata. The sequence continues at coordinate 1,888,346 of PRKT01000005.1, read as the reverse complement.
CAAGAGAAACGATATTGTTTTAAAATTTGCCAATTTTTTTTGTATAAAATTGAACATGAAATGTTTATATGCTAGTGTATGGGTAATTTTTTTTCAGTATACTGGTAATAAACTGTTGAAAGTATGAAATTAAAAGAAAATTATGTGCACCATATTTTTTGTTTTAATCTGAATTTTAGGAAAGTTTTTTTTTTTGTAAAATAAGATTTATATGATCTTCTCATGGACAAACATTAATTCCAAAACCTTATATTACTACATATCTACAGGACACCTTAATGCATATCTACAAGCCACCTTATTGTATATCTACATAACACCATAAATCATATTTCAAAGGGTGATTCTGCTACTGCCAAAACTTTAGGAGGAATTCTGGGAACATGATGTTTACACCATGAAGTTGTCTTTTGCCGCCATATTGACCTACCTTATGAAATAAATATTCGGAAATCATTTTGTTTATCATCAGAAAACAACTGACGTGATTCCCCCAAAAAATTTAGCAGGTATTTGTTTATCTATAATTCCTGAACGTCCCTCGAAAGAATTTTTCACACATATGGAGACGCCATCCCATTCCGGTGGAGGGTAGCTACAGAACGTAGCTCTCTGTTTAAAAAACGTCTAAATTGTAACAACTTTCTATTTACGGCGACGCTTCTTTGTCGATCGCTTTGTCTAGGTGGAAGGCTACAAATTTAGACTTAAACCCCTGTCACACCGGGGTCATCACGGCGACTGCACGGCGTCCTCAAAAAATGCAAAACGCCGAAGTGATCGCAGTAGAGTCTCCTACAGCGCCGTGACAACGCGGCGAGATCTCCACTGAACGCCGAAGGGTCGCGTAGGGTCTCCTAGAACGCCAGGGGACGGCGATCACTTTGGGCTTGCACAAAGTACGCGCCGTGTGATCGCGGTCTGATAAGAACGCAGTAGAAACGTAGTATGATCGCCGTAGCAGCGCGGTGAAATCTCCAACAATGTAGTGGGAGCTCCGTATGAACACCGTGAAGACGCACATGATCGCGGCACGAACGCAGTGATAGTAGACCGCGCTTCCACGGAGACCTCACGGAGATGTCGCGGAGTCCTTAGAGATGTCACTGCGTTTCTATCGCGTTTTTACGGCGCTTCTAATGAGATTTATCGTCCTGTGATGTTTTCGACTGCGATTACACGGCGACAGCATGGAGTTGTCACTGCGATCATTGCGCTCCCATGGCGTTTCTACAGCGTCCGTTGGCGTTTTATCATAAAATTATTAATAATTTAGTTCTAAATTATTTAAATATAGAATTTTTTTAATTATTAAGAATATTTCTTTGCATGATTAGAAGTCTTTTCATCGCGTAACTTGAATCTTTAAACAAAAATGCTTTACATTCCTTCTAAATATATATAAATGAGTATAGAACGCATTGTGAACGTATTGTGAACGCAGCCAGCGCAGTGAGAACGCCGTGAACACTCCCAATCTCTGCGTAAGATCTTCTTACGCAGAGTGTATACGGCGCGGATCTAAGAAGTCTGATTTTAATTAGATTGTGAAAACTCCTAACGCGCCGTGAAAACTCCGCGGAAGCGCAGTCAATCGACGAGATATCTCCGTGGGAACGCAGTAGAACCCGTGAGATCGCCGTAGAATCGTGTCCGTCGCTGTAGGGACGCCGTGACATCTTCATATTGTGAAAATCTTACAGAAATTTGTGCAATTTTCCAGCGATTCCACGGCGATTTTAAAAATTTAACAACGCCGTAATGACTCCATGTGAACACAGCTTGGTGTGACAGGGCATTTATACTCGACATTGAGCCGAATCTTTTTCGTGACAGCACCTACTGCGATGCAGAACATTGGTTTAATGGTCTCAACCAAAAGACCGGTCTCCATGTCTCACTGTGGGAAAAAGTCTATGAAATAAAACAATACAAATCAGGAGTATAGAACATTCATGGGCCTCTTAAATATCAGAGATTGGATCAGGTGAACTGGTGAAGTAAACATCCCCTGTAAACCGGTTACACCCGCCACGTGTTCCTATTCATATTTGGGCAAACGGAAAAATCCGTAGATTTAAAATCGTCTATCAATGATAAATTCAGTTGTATTTTCTGTTAAGGTTATTCTGTCGACCATATAACTTGCGAAATGATCAATGTGATGGAGACTGTTGATACCCCTGTTTCATCAATTTGTTTGTCAGTAGCGTCCCTCCTTTTAGAAATTGTTAGCATGTAGAGTATGCTCTTAAGTATCGTTATTTTTCCAACCAACCGATTACAGATTTTCTAACCAATTGCCATCGTTCCGACCGAGTAATCGGTTAAAGCGGTAAGAAATTGCCATTCTTATAAGAATACCGGTATATTGGTACACATTGCGACGTAAGAATAAATTCCCTACCCAGCAATTGCCCTAACCACTCTAGAGTGGAATAACCAGTACAGGGTTGAAAGAGGAGTATAATTAACACCACTTCTCGAATACATTGTTGCACAGTACTCCTGAAGTTTCCCCTTCACTGCTGTCAATATTTTCTAGTGAGGAGTTAAGAAAGAGGATTGGTAGAGAACATTTACTGGAACCCACTATGTATCGTTGTTTAGGCTACATGTATATGGATTTTTATGAAGTTTTGGAATATCTGAATTTAAATTCATTCTGGTTGCTAGGAATATAAAAAAAATATTCAAAATTGACAAATGATTTTGAAGAATTTCCTCCATAGAAAGGGAGCTATGGGTATAAGTTGGATTACCACATGTAGAATTAAACCTAACTTCCTCTAAAATACAATTTAAATAATGAGCCTTATAAACAATGACAATGTTACCTGCTTTGTCATCAGTACATGCCGACTATGTAATTATCTAATTCGTTTTGTCACTTCTGAATTACTGAACACAGAAAGAAAGTTGTTTTTCATGAAAATTTTCATTAAAAAATTTTTTAAGTTCCACATCTGGTATTCCAAACTTTACTCAAAGTCCCCATTCAAAGAATGATTCAAATTCGCCAAATTCATCTTCTTGAAAATGATTGATTGATTGAATATTGTTTAACGCCAAGTCGGCAATCTTTCAGGCATGTTTTGGCGGATCTTCCAGTAAATGAAAGTGAGTTTGAATTGTCTTTCCTCTACTTGATTTTCTTGGGTTTCTTGCAAACAAAAATATAGTGTTTGTCAAGTGAAAGTTCAATCAAAAAAATATCTTAACTCCCCATCACAATAAAGAGGATACATTTGTTCCACAACGTATGCAAGAAGTGTTGTTAATCATATGTTAATCATCAGAAACTCTTAAACATCAATATAATCAAAACATAGGACTTTCCAATGTTATTTACGACCACTCCTCACGAAAGATGGAAAAGCAGCCTTTTGACATCATACTAGACAACCCTTCCTTCATAAAACGGAACTCAATTCCACTTTATGTCTTGTGATTGGTCATCTACAAACTTACTTTAAAATTCATTCTGATTCTATATAAAGTAAAAAAAAAGTTTCTCTATGACAATCTCCTAATACAGATGTAATTTTGGAGACCAATTCAGTCTTTTAGTAACTATTCATTGTGCTCCCTTTTACAAGACATGTTTCTATATTCTTTGAAGCAAATTTTGTTCAAACACTTCGTATTGAAAAAAGAAAGCTCTTGCTGTGACAATCAACTCGACATTTAGAAACTTTTCAACAATGAGAATTATTACTTTCAATTATACGCCGACCTTTACAATAGACAAAATTGCTAACGCACCACTTATCATTCTTTTTTTGTGAATCGAACATTTGCTTCATCGGTATTAGTACATGTATAATACGCCATCTTTTCCACTGAAATGGGATTGACTAATATCTTGTCGTCATAACAAAACCCGAAATTGACCTTCTTGCCCGACAACCAATTTCTCAACATTGATTGCGCACCTTTTTGCCCAGATATAATGCAGTTGCTTATTATCGATAATGGTCTTTCAGGCTACATCAGAAGCAGTCTCCCAGGTAAAAATCACATAATATAAGCATCGATTGACTATTGTATCGCCCGCTAGTCATACGGTGCATTGGGGTACAAACCCAGTCCACCCAACTTCCGGTTGCCCCAATTTTGTTGAACAACATTGAGATTGAGATTGTGGTGTGTTGTTTATTGAATGGCTTGGCTATCTTTAGTAAACATTTTTATGTTTGTTTATCTACTTGCAATATTTTTTTCACTAGAATAATAATTTTTTAATTTTTTTTTAAAT